>SZYD01001158.1:0-80619 GCA_009363875.1 Mikania micrantha | reverse complement strand
TACAGTCTCAAACTCAGACTCTGTATCAGGTGACTCTTAACCTTCATCTTCACCAGCAATTACATCTTGTTGCTCTGGCAACACAACTTCAACAGGTTCCTGTGAACTTTGTTCTTGTTGTTGAGATCGGGAAGATTGACCAGTTGATTTTATTGCATGTTGTATTGGAGGAGGAGGTGGTGGTTGTGGCTCGTCATCATTATCATCAAATTCTTCATTGTCAGAACCAGACTCTGCATGCCTCCATGCATCATCCTCAGGTGCTAAATAATTAGCCCTGGCACAATGTCCAATCAATTCTTTCTCCAATATAGCATTTCCACTCCTTTGGTACACTCTAACCTGTCCAAGACTCGAGTCAGTCATGTGTTTAAGCTTTAACAAACAGAAGCCTCTCTGGGCAACATCATCTCAGGAAATCTCTCATCGATCAACATCTGAAAAAACCTAGGATACATGTAAAATCGATCCTTGGCTTTCTTGATGTTGTCAGACATGTAACGGAAGACCATAGCAGAGAAATTGAACGGTTTGTTCAATATCAAAGCTACCATGGCTGATCCCATAAAATCCCTCAGTTCATCAAACGTCCCATTCCTCGTACTTAAGCAGTGGAGCAACACATGTGCTAGAAATTTGTATTGCAAAGGAAGCCTTCCTTTCTTGATAGAAATAGCATCAACGTATCTTATCCTCAGAAAAACACCCTTTGATGCACCTTTCTGGTATGAGTGTCATACCATTAGGTTCACCACCAAACTGCAACACCCGCCTAATATCTGCTTCAGTCACACGAATTGCTTGCCCAAGCACATTCGCCTCAATAACGTAATCTTCATCGACGGAAATCAGTCTTGCAGACTACCAGAAACTCTGAATATGGGATCAGTAGATCGGACAGGAGTTGGATATGGCATAATATATCCTTGATCGACGTAGAAACTCAATCATCAGACGAAAATCTTTGCCATTCCTTGTCATATGATCTAGATAAGCACAAACATTGTGTTTGTCTCCGAACGTCAGATTCACCATTTCTACAATTAGAAATAAAACAAAAATTAGAAACAAAAATTACAAAATTAAAAAAATTAATAAAACCAAAAATTTTCCTAGTATAGAATCCAGCGAACCTTCCCTGAGACGAACCTAATGCTAGGCGAACCTAAGTAATAGACGAACCTAATCATTTGACCGAAACTTCTGAATGAACGAACCTTTGAATGAACGAACCTTTAATGAATGAACCTTCATTGAACCAACCTTCACATCAAACGAACCTGTTGGTCAAACGAACCTTGACCAATAAGGTTCAGTTCTATTGAAACTCAGAGTTCGCCACGAACCTATCAGATTCAGACGAACCTTCGATCCAACGAGCTTAGTTCATCCAGCTAACCTATTCCAGTTTCAAAATCAAATTCTCAAATCATTGAAATTCATGAAAAAATTTATATCGCCATGTTCGAAACTCAACGATAACCAACATTAATAAAAACCAGTTTTATCAAAAATCAGATTTAAATGAGTTTTAACTGAAACAAACATGTTCAACTTTAAAACTCCTAAAATCTATCATATCTCTTAAATCAACAGGTCAAAATCAAAGATATCTACCTAAAATTGATCACAAACTGATTACGAGTCAAATGATGTCAATGAAAAAGATTCGGAGGTCCAGAATCAAAAATCGAAAAATTTAGTCTTGTAGGTTCGCGGCTGTGAACAGAATGAAAGTGACGAACCTCACTCACGAACTTGGTTTATATATGAGCGAACCTATTGACCGAACCTTTAGGGCGAACCTCTCAGGCAAACCTTTTGAACGAACCTATCAGGCGAACCTCTCAGGCAAACCTTTTAAACGAACGTGATGAACCTGACCAGCGAACCTGATTAGCGAACCTGTCCAACGAACCTGATCAGCGAACCTGTCCAACGAACCTTCTGGACGAAGCTTCTCATAAACCTTATCAGACAAACCTTTTTAAAAATTTGATTTTCATTTAAATTTCAAAACAAATCCATGTTTAAATGTTTCAAAGTCAAACAAATAATCAAAAATTATTGATTTAACATCAGATTAAAATAAAAATGTTTTTGTATTTTTTCAAACTTTTTAGAACAATTAAACTACAAATTTAACCAATCTAACTATACTAACAAACATCAAATCTTTTTCTTTAAGAAAGATCCAAACATGAGATCATATTGTTTTACAATTATCAACACAACTGATTGAATTAATGAATATATTTATTTGCAAATTACAGTCCCAAGATGATTGTCAGTATACTTATCATTTTTAAGTTTAATTACTTAGTCAAGATATCAATTTAAACAAAATTATCAAATACCTTATAATATCCATTTACTTGAACACATCCCCGATTTGTGAATAACTAATCAAACATAAATGTTCTTGAAACTTATTATTTCAAATTTTAACTAGCCTGATCATGCAAAAATAAAGAAAAATTTCTTTTTGAAAATAACAAAATAGAAAACAATTTGAATTTGTTCAAAATCATGGAATCAAGGTTTATACTTACGTATTCTCAGATGATCCAGATAATGAACTAAAAAATCATTTAAGATTTAGCTTTTAACAACCAGATCGATATTTTCATATGCGCAGAGATTGTCCAAACCTTAATCAGAACCAAGAAAACAAACTTGAAATTCTTTAAATCTATAACAATCAGGTCGATACGTAAGTATACGCAAAGAATGTTTCAGCTTTAAACTAAAATAAAAGAAAAACACATATAGAATTTCTTTTCAAAATTAAACACATGATCAATCCTAGTCATTTGACTTTTAGTTCAAGAAACATTTTGTATGTAAAATTACCACTCTTTCAGGACAAAAACTAAGTACTTCATTCTAAGCATTTGTTTCTTATAAAGCATAATCAAACTTTTGTTTAACTTCATCTTAACTAAGTTATAAACCTACTAACACATCATACTTAGTACTTGTAACTGTTCTTTATGTTTAAGTTCTTAATGATACAGATATGCTTCCAATTGCAAACAATGTGCTATCATTTCCCACTTGGTCGAATCAATTTCTCAGAATTTTTAATTTTTTTAATGTTTTTGTGTTTTTGGTTTTTCAAATGTTTTTGTATTTTTCAAAATTAAAATTTTCTCCCCCTAAAAACTAAAACACAAAACAACAAAAATTAAAATATCTGATGTTAATTCAATAAAAAATGATTACGAAGGAAGTTGATTCTTAATTACCTCACCCATGACCTGAATTCAATTCTATTTGAGTAAATACTCAAAACGGTTTTTATCAAAGGCCTTGGTGAGAAGATATGCTCTTTGCTCGTTGGTATGTATCTTCACGACATCAATAAGTTTCTTTTCATAGCAATTGCGTATGAAATGAAACCGAATTTCAATGTGTTTGGATCGTGAATGATACACCAGATTCTTGGTAATAGCAATAGCAGCCTCGTTGTCGACATGAATTGGGGTAGTCAGAAAATTTAAACCGTAATCTCTCATCTGTTGTTGTATCCACAAGACTTGGGAACAATAACTGGCAGCCGCTACATACTCAGCCTCATAGGTTGAAATAGCAACAAATGTCTGCTTTTTGCATTGCCAAGAGACTAACCTCTCCCCCAAAAATTGTGCACCTCTAGTTGTGGATTTCGCATCGGTCTTGCATCCTCCGTAGTCAGAATCACTATAGGCATTGAAGGAAAAGTTATCATCCTTAGGATACCACAGACAGGTGTCTGGTGTACCCTTCAGATAACGAAGAATCCTCTTAACTGCTATCAGATGTGACACCTTAGGTTTAGATTGGTAGCGAGCACAGATACTTGTAGCAAATACAATATCTGGCCTAGAGGCAGTCAAGTACATCAAGCTTCCAATCATTCCACGATATAAAGTAGCATCGATTAACTCCCCCTTAATATCACGCTCAATCATGTGATTGGGCTGAATGGGCGTGGAAATGGGTTTACAATCAAGCATACTAAACCGTTTTAGCACATCTTGAATGTATTTTGTCTGATGAATTAAGATTCCATCATCATCTGATCAATTTGTAAACCCAAGAAGAACTTGATGTCTGACATAGCACTCATTTCGAACTTCTCAATCATAACCTCCTTAAATTCCAAACACAGTTGTTCATCGGTAGATCCAAAGATAATGTCATCTACATAGATCTGAACAAGGATAATATCCTTGCCCTTTTCCCGATAAAAGAGTGTTTTGTCAATCTGACCCCTATTGAACCCGTGTTCAATAAGGTGAGTCGAGAGTGTCTCATACCAGGCACGAGGAGCCTGATGTAGACCGTACAGTGCTTTGTAGAGGATATAAACCTGATCCCGGTGGATAGGATCCTCAAAGCCCGATGGCTAACAAACGTACAATGTTTCCTTCAACGACCCATAAAGGAATGCAGACTTGACATCCAACTGAAATACTTTGAATTTCTTGTGTGCTGCAAAAGCAAGAAATAGTCGAATTGCTTCTAGCCGCGCCACAAGTGCAAATACTTCGTCATAATCAATTCCTTTGACCTGTTTGAATCCTTGAACAACTAAACGTGCTTTGTTCCGAACAATCACGCCTCTATCATCTCTCTTGCACTTTAACACCCATCTGGTGCCAATCTTCTTTTCTCCCTTTGGCAAATCCACTAAATGCCACACACCCAACTTCTGAAACTGATTCAGCTCCTCTTGCATGGCCTCCACCCAGGCAGGCTCACGCAGCGCTTCAGTAACAGATTTTGGCTCAATCTGAGAAATGAATGCAGAATGCATCCATAACTCTTGAGTTCCATGAGTTATCTCCAACTCAACATACAAACTCTCCTCGATTGTAACTTGACGTCTTGTCTGTACTCCAGCAGACGGATTTCAAATGATCTGCTCCACATGATGATTCACATGAACTATCGTAACTGGCACTTGCGGGATCCCAAAATTATGATCAAGATTTGTGATATTCTGATCAACATCTTGATCATGAGAAACAACATCTTCAAATACATCCTGATCATCATCAGATGACCAATCATCATTCATTGCTCCTGAAGTGCCTTCCTCCGTTGGATGATTATCTTCAGCTTGATGAGAAACACCTTGATCATCAGAATTCTGCAGATCATACAACATCTGCAAGGTTATTTCATCATCGGTAATATTAGGAGACAAGTTAAAAGACTCAAAAAGTTTATCATAATCAAAAAGCCAATTTGGTCCTTTGCCTTCAGGTATAGGTGTATGTCTTTGAACATCCACATTATACCATAGTTCTACAACACCAGTGCGTTTGTTAAACACACGTTATTGGGAAGGCTGTAGCCAAGAAAGAAACCTTCTTCAACCTTAGAGTTGAATTTAGCATCTTTCTTAAGCATGGTACAAGGAGTCCCAAAAGGTTCCAAGTGTTCCAAATTAGGTTTTCGATTTTGAAGCAGTTCATAGCAAGTCTTATATGTCTTTTCATAATTAGCACTCTGTTAAGAGTAAAACAGGCGGTCGCTACGGCTTCACACCAGAATGTAATGGGGAGCTTAGAATCAGCGAGCATAGTTCGAGCAGACTCAATCAATGTCCGGTTCTTTCTCTCAGCTACACCATTCATATGTGGTTCATATGGTGAACTGAATTGCTGCTGAATGCCCTTTGAATCACAAAATTCTTCCATGTTTTGATTCTTGAACTCTGTCCCATTGTCTGATCGAACACGCCTTACTCTCAACTTGTATAAAGTCTCCAACCTGTTTACCAACAAAACAAAATTTTCATAAGTTTCAGATTTATACTTTAAAAACATTACCCATGAAAATCTAGAAAAATCATCGGTCACCACAAAACAGTATGATTCACCACCGATACTCTTCACATTAATCGGTCAAAACAAATCCATGTGAAGAAGTTCGAGTGGTTTATCAATAGAAAACACTGTTTTTGTTTTATGGGACCTCCTTTTCTGTTTACCCTTCTTGCAAGACACACACACATCAGGGAGTTTAAAGTGTTTAACCGGTACTCCATCAACCAAATGATTATGTACTAAATGATTCATCTTCCTGATATGTATTTGACCCATCCATCTGTGCCAAGACCTCGTATTCTGCTCAGTTGCCTTCGACAGCAGACACGTCTCTACCTTGTTTACCATCTCCGCCTTAGCCATGTCCAAAACATATAAATCCTTACTCCTGTCGGCAGTCATCAGAATCCAATTTTCAGGAATCTGAATTCCTTGTTGAAGCACATAACATTTCTTGTCATCAAACAACACTTTATAACCTTTGTCACAAATCTGTGACACACTCAAAAGATTGTTAGTTAACTCCTTGCAGTAATTCATGTTGTCAACGGAAACTTTACCATTAGTCAAACTACCACACCCTGTAGTCTGACCACCTTCGTCACCTGCAAAATTAACATAACATCCATTCATTTGCCTGAACTCTTTCAACAAACCTATCTCTCCTATCATGTGCCGTCAGCATCCACTATCAACAATCCAGCGATTGTTGATATGGCCCATGAATGCCATCTGCACAATAAATTAAAAATTTTGATCAGTATCAAAAGGGATGACTCCCGCCATTCCGGCATTGAGTCTCCCTGAATAGCCTCCTGCCATTTGGTTTTGTTGAACTTCTTGAAGACCCATCTTCCAAGAATTCATCCTTTCTCACAAAAAATTTATCATCGGACCTGTGTCTGAATTTCCAAAAAAGTTTGAATTAACATTTTGTTTTCAAAATTGGTTAGAAGAAAAATTGTCATAAAATTCATCATCAGATAATGATGCATTTTTTACCAACTTTTTGATATGTTGTTTGTTATCAAAAACTTTCCTTTTCTGATTCTTTTCTTCTTAACCCAGACACATTCAGGATCAAATTTCCTGAGAACTCTCATTTCCTCTTCACTAGGCTTTACTTTCCTAGGACTCCCACCAGATTGGATCATCCGACTGTCATTTACAAAACTTTTCCTGATCTTATGATTTGGACAATTTGCTGAAATATGTCCTTTTTTCCACAAGTAAAACACTTTTGTGTTTCTTGTTGAGCAAAAGAATGAAATCTGTGGCAAGTATCCAAATCACAATCAGCAATGACAAGACCCAATCTCCCACATCTGTAGCATTTCCTTTGCAAAATACTCTTTGGTTTTGATTCATCACAACTCTTAGATGAACCCAAAGATTTAGATACAACAGATGGAGATGAAACATTTTGCCTCAAACCAGTGGCTTTTATCTTGAAATTATTTTGAGTTTGAGAAAGCTTTGATTTTCCTTTGTTTCCAGCCCCAATTTGATTAACCTTGTCAACCACCTTGACAAACTTCTTATCAAACTTTTCAGAAAACCCTTTTTGTTTTCGAAAAACACTACTCAACTCTCCTTTCTGTGTAGTGGAAGACTTGACAAACATAGTTGGTTTGAGAGTGGAGGTTGTTTTGACTTTTAATCCTGGTTTGGAAACAACATTTTGTTTGATCACTGCTTTCCCGACTGATTTTATTTCAGACTTTGATTTCTGAAAATTTGAATTCTTCTTCTCTACATTATTAACTTGATGACCAATCATTCTCAGAATATCAGCTGGAAATTCCGAATCTGTGATGTCCTCGATAATAGGAGCATCATAATCAACAAACATACTATCATGAGATGATGACCTTCCCTCATCCTCAGTTACATGATCAGACACAATCTTCTTTAATGAAGCCAGATTAACTTCCAAATCCGGATCAAGTTGTGGTCTTGATACATAACTAGGAGGATGTGGCACAGCATGAAAACCAATTCCAGAAGTATCATGCGAAGATCTTTGCATAGCCGCAAAGTAATAGATGACATAAGCTAAATTTTGGTAATTTTCAAGCTTGCCTTTGTGTAAATCAGCTTCAGCTTTAGGTGCTGATAATTCCACTTTTAACTTCTGAACTAATTCAAGATGCACAGACACATCATGATTATTTTGTAAAACTTTAGTTTTCAAATCTTCGTTTCTTTACCAAGATCGATTATCTTCTTGTCAAAAGATTTTTCTCTTAAAATCAGCTTCTTATTTGCTTCTGTGCTCTCCATCAGTTCAGCTGTTAGCTAAGCATTCATCACCTTTAGTTTATCAATCATCTCAAGCAAATCCTCATTTACCTCATCCACTTTCTTCTTGCCTTTTCCAGAGTCTTCTTCCATCGAAGCCATAAACGTACCCATCAGTTCATCGTATTGCTTCCCCCAGTCATAACCCTCATCAGCTTGACTCACAAGAGCTTTAGATGAATCATCAGATTTTTCTTTCTTTTTCTGGAAAGTATCTTGTGGCTTGAATGGATTTAGATTCCCTTGTTTCTTAGGGTTCTTGCATTCTCTGGCAAAATGACCATGCTCACCACAGTTATAACACTGAGTAGACTTTGGATTGAATCCAAATTTGGTGTTGTGGTCGAAAGTGAATTTCTTGCCCGTCTTCTTCTCATACCGATTGATTCTTCGGATAACACTCACCAGTGCCCATTGTGTATCGATTAGTTCCATTTCATCATCATCGATTTGTGCATAGTCTTCAAAAGTCAGATTTGCATTTCCAATCCTTCCTGCAAGTTTTTCATCGTATGCACTAACAACACTAGATAGAATAGACATATGATCCTTAACATATTCAATAGTAACTTTTCCCATATTGGTAGTATTGAGCTAAACAGGAGGTGGTATCGGGTCAGACTTCTTCTCGTTGTTAGAACAGGATGAACTACAACTTGTAGATGTAGAATGAACATGAGTACTATCAGAAGTATTAGACACAAATGCAGTCTGAATTTTGGCAGATGAAGCAGGCGGTGTAACTACGGAACCACCATATAATGAAGGATCTTGTGTAACATTCACTTGTCGTGCTTTCCTTTTATCCTTCATCTCTTGTTCCTCAAGCTTTTGAACAAATTCTACCAAGGTTAGACCTGGTAAATTCTCTCTTAAGATCAACACTAAAGAGTTCCACTTGTCTGGTAAAGCATCAACAAGACAATCAATCTTCTCATCTTCAGAATATTCGATGCCACACTTTCTCACTTCTGTCAGCAGATGTCTGTATCTTGTGATTAAAGCTTCTAGACTTTCATTTCTTATGAAGTTGAAGTTTACAAATTCTTTACGAATGTATGTAGCTTTCATCTTCTTCAGATTTGAATTACCTTCTACTCTAGCTTTCAAGGCATTCCAAAGACCATAAGAAGTCTTGTGCTCATCAAATTGATGTAATATTTTATTTGGAATAGCCTGACTCAGTATCCAGTAAGCCTTTTTCTCTGAATCACACTTCTTACGCTCATCGAAATCTAGTCTCTCTAAAAGTTGACATAAATCAGTTCCCACAACTTTAGGTCTCTCATATGGAAATAAAATCCTCTCCCCGAGATTAGTGCCCGTGCCATTAAGATGAGTTTCAAAGCGACCCTTCCAATTGTCATAATCAGCTAAATCTAACAACTTTGGCACCTTGTTGGTACTTCCCACTTCTGTTTCACTAATTAAAATGCTCTGGATCTTAGAATTCTAAGAAGCCATTGCTGCATACATCTCTAACATGATTTCAAGTTTTTAATCAGTGAACCTTTTTTTTAAAAATCACTTGCCAAACCTTTTTCAAATAGGCGAACCTTCAATCAATCAAACGAACCTACAGTAGCAACCTTAACCTCACGAACCTTAATCACAAACGAACCTTTACACAAGCAAACCTTGATCACAAACGAACCTTTACACAAGCGAACCCAGAAACAAGCGAACCATGAAACAAGCGAACCTTGATCCAGACGAACCTCTGCTGAAATAGTAACGAACCTTTAGACAGGCGAACCTCAAGTCACGAACCTTGAGATAAACGAACCTTGATTCAACCGAACCTCTGCTTAACTAAACGAACCTTTCAGCGAACCTTGGACGAACCTTGCAGAAAAGCCAGCGAACCTTACACGAACCTCTTCTGAAAACCAAACGAACCTCAGAAACTGCCAAATCCAGCGAACCAATTGTTCCAGCTGAACACAGGTTCGGCTCACGAACCTGTAATGCAAAATTCAAAATTTTGGAGGGAAAACCTTCCAAAATTTGAAGAGAATCCTTCCAATTCTTCAAATTATCAACACCAAATCGTGAATTGTTGTATTACACAACAATTTATGATAAAATCACAATCAAAACAGCAATCAATCAACAAGAAAAGAAAAAAATTGAGCCATAATTGATCTTTTAGTCTTTAAATCTTCAAATCAATTGAATTCTTTGATCAAATCAATATAGAACTTCACCAAATGCTCTGATACCACTGTAGATTTGGTGAAATCTGATTAGGATCGATCTAGAAGCTCTATGAACTATCAAGCACATGCGGAATCCATGTTTGATATAAAATGAATCAAAGAACAACAAGTAATTTCATAAAGAATCTTCTTCTATTAATCAAACACTTGTTTACAATCTCACACAGAGAGTTTTCTCACACAGAGAATCCCACACTCAGGTTTCCTGAAATTCCAAGTTCCAAGTTCAAGTTATGAAGCATTCAGAGAATCCTTCTATTTATACAATCAGCTGTCAGCTGAACCTATCTATAGCCGAACCTCTAGTTCAGAGAAACCTTCTATTTATACAATCAGCTGTCAGCTGAACCTATCTATAGCCGAACCTCTAGGTTCGCCGGTCGATCCCTTAGGTTCGCCGGGCGAACCCTTAGGTGGCAAACCTAGGTTGCCAAACCTATAGGTTCGCCGAACCTTATCAAAGCAATAGGTTCGCCGAACCTATGAAAGCAATAGGTTCGCCGAACCTGCCTAGGTTCGTGGGCCAGACGAACCTATGACAAACCTTTAGCCGAACCTATACAAACTTTATATAATTTACAATTTTGAATAGCAAACTATTACATATATGCACTAAAAAGCCTGATCTTAAGGGGGAGCTAATTGATGCTACTTTATATCATGGAATGATTGGATGTTTGATGTACTTGACAGCCTCAAGGCCAGATATTGTATTTGCTACAAGTATCTGTGCTCGTTATCAATCAAAACCTAAAGTGTCTCATCTGATAGCAGTCAAGAGAATTCTTCGTAATCTGTAGGGTACACCAGACACCGGTCTGTGGTATCCTAAGGATGATAACTTTTCCTTCAATGCTTATAGTGATTCTGACTATGGATGATGCAAGACTGATGCTAAATCCACAACTGGAGGTGCACAATTTTTAGGGGAACGGTTAGTCTCTTGGCAGTGCAAAAAGCAGACATCTGTTGCTACGTCTACATGAGAGGCTGAGTATGTAGCGGCTGCCAGTTGTTGTTCACAGGTCTTATGGATACAACAACAGATGAGAGACTACGGTTTGAATTTTCTGGCTACCCCTATTCATGTTGACAACAAGGCTGCTATTGCTATAACCAAGAATCCTTTGTATCATTCACGATCCAAACACATTGATATTAGGTTTCATTTCATACACGATTGCTATGAAAAGAAACTTATTGATGTGGTGAAGATACATACTGATGAACAAAGAGCAGACCTTCTCACCAAGGCCTTTGATAAAAACTGTTTTGAGTATTTACTCAAATTAAATGGCATTCGGGTCATGGGTGAGGTAATTCCAAATCAATCTCCTTCTTAATCAATTTTTATTGAATTAACATCAGATATTTTTTGTTGTTATTTTTTGTATTTTAGTTTTTAGGGGGAGAAAGTTTTGAAAAATACAAAAACATTTGAAAAATCAAACACACAAAAACATTAAAAAATTAAAATTCTGAGAAATTGATCTGACCAAGTGAGAAATGATAGCACATTGTTTGTAATTGGAAACATATCTGTATCATACAAGAACATAAACATAAAGAGCAGTTATAATTACTTAGTATGATGTGTTAGTAGGTTTATAACTTAGTTAAGATAACATTTAACACAATTTTGATGATGCTTTATGAAAAACAGATGCTTAGAATACAGTACTTCGTTTTTTCCTGAAAGAGTGGTAGTTAATCTTACAAAATGTTTCTTGAACAAAAGTTAAATTACTAGTTTTGATCATGTGTTTAATTTTCAAAAGAAATTCCGAATTGTTTTTTTCTTTTATTTTAGTTTAAAGCTGAAACATTCTTTGTGTATACTTGCGTATCGACCTGATTGTTATAGCTTTAAACAAGTCAAATTTGTTTTCTTGGTTATGATTAAGATTTGGACAATCTCTGCGTATATGAAAATATCGATCTGATTGTTAAAAACTTAATCTTAAATTATTTTTTGGTTCATTTTCTGAATCATCTGAGTATACGTAAGTATCAACCTTGATTCTATGATTTTGAACAAATTCAAATTGTTTTACATTTTATTATTTTCAAAAAATATTATGATTTGTTTTTGTATGATCAAGCTAGTTAAAATTGAAATATATTGTTTCAAGAACATTATTGTTTGATTAATTATTCAGAAATCGGGGATGTGTTCAAGTAAATGGAAATCATAAAGTATTTGATAGTTTTGTTTTAATTGATATTTTAACTAAGTAATTAAACTTAAAAAAGTTTTATACTGACAATCATCTTTGAATTGTAATTTGCTGTTAAAAATATTCATTAATTCAATCAGATATGTTGATAATTGTAATACAATATGATCTCATGTCTGGATCTTTCTCAAACAAAAAGATGTGATTGTTTTGTTATTTTAGTTAGATTTATTAAATTTGTAGTTTAGTTTTTCTAAAAATTTTTGAAAAATTACAAAAAAAATTTTGTTTTTATCTGATGTTAAATCAATAATTTTTGATTATTTGTTTGACTTCGAAACATTTAAATATTGATTTGTTTTGAAATTTTAAGTAAAAATCAAATTTTTCAAAAGGTTCACCTAAATAGGTTTGTGAGAAGGTTCATTCAAAAGGTTCGTTGGACAGGTTCGTTAAGAAGGTTCGTACAAATGTTTCGTTCATTAGGTTCGCCCAGCAGATTCGCCTGAGAGGTTCGTTGACAGGTTCAGTCAACAGATTGGTCAAAGGTTCGTCGAAAAAGGTTTGGTAATAGGTTCGTGTATAAATAACAGGTTCGTGATAGAGGTTCGTCACTTTCAACATTTTGACAGCCGCGAACCTGCAAAAGAATTTTTTTCCGATTTTGATCTAGAACCTCCGAAGCTTTTTCTTTGACATCATTAGACTCGAAATTTGATTGTGATCATTTTTAGGTATAGATCTTTGATTTTGACCGGCTAGTTTAGGAGATTTGACTGGTTTTAGGAGTTTTTAGTCGAACCTACTTTGTTTGAGTCAAAACCTATTAAAATCTATGTTTTAGACAAACTTATTTCATTAAACTTGTTCATTGTTGAGTTTCGAACCTTGGGATATAAATTTTTCATGTATTTCGAAGATTTGAAAATATGATTTTGAAACTGGATAAGGTTCGCTGGATGAACTAAGGTTCGCTGGATCTTGAAGGTTCGTCTGAACCTGATAGGTGCGTAGCGAACCTTTGTTTTTTAAAAGAACCGAACCTTTGTTGGTCAAGGTTCGTTTGACCAACAGGTTCATTTGTTATGAAGGTTCGTTCAATGAAGGTTCGTTCATTGAATGTTCGTTCATATAAGGTTTGTTCATCAGAAGGTTCGTTCAAATTGAATAGGTTTATCTGAACAACGGGTTCATCTAGGATTAGGTTCGTCTCAGGGAAGGTTCGCCTGTGTTCAACACTTAGAATTTTTTTTATTTTTTTAATTCTTCAAATTTTTTTTTAGTTTGTTTTTATTTCTGATTGTAGACATGGCGAATCTGACTTTCGGCGACAAGCATAACTTGTGTGCTTAATTAGATCCTACTACCAGGAATGGCAAGGACTTCAGGCCGATGATTGAGTTTCTTACGAGATCTCGGATTTACCATGCCATCTCAAATTCATGCCAGATTTATCGATCACATATTCAGAGTTTTTGGGAATCTGCAATGCTTATTTCTGTTGATGAGGAACATGTCATAGAGGCGAATGTGCTTGGACAAGCAATTTGTGTGACTGAGGCTGATATCCGAAGAGTGTTACAGTTCGGAGGAGAGCCTGCTGGTATGACACTCATACTAGAGAGGTGTATCAAAGGGTGTTTTCTTCGGATCAGATATTTTGGAGCTTACAATGTCACATTGATCAATAAGGAAAAACTTCCTCTTCAATATAAGTTTCTAGCGCATGTATTACTTCATTGTCTGAGTATGAGGAAGCGTACCTTTGATGAGCTTCGGGATCTTATGCGATCAGCCACGGTAGCATTGATATTGAACAAACCATTCAATTTCTCTGCTATGATCTTCCGCTACATGTCTGACAACATTACAAAAGCCAAGGATAGATTTTACATGTATCCTAGGTTTGTTCAGATGTTGATAGATGAAAAACTGCCGAGCAGATGCTGCCCAGAGATGCTTCTGATCTTCTAAAGCTGAAACACATGACTGACTAAAGTCTTGGTCTGGTCAGAGTGTACCAGAAGAGTGGAGATGTTGTGCTGGAAAAGGATCTAGTTGGTCATTGTGCCAGGGCTAATTACGTAGCTCCTGAGGGTGATATATGGAGGCATGCAGAGTCTGGTTCTGATACTGAAGTTTTCAGTAATGATGATGATGATCAACAGCAACCACCACCACCTCCTCCAAGACAACAACCAAGGAAGTCAACTGCTCAGTCTTCCTGATCATCACAACAAAGCAAATCTCAGACTCAAGGACCAAGTGTAACTCCTTCTACCTTGGTGCCTCTAGATGTTATCTTTCCAGATAAACACGGTGAACATAGACAACAAGAAGATACTTCTATTCATGTTGATGCTGAGGTTGAAGATGAAAATGAAGAGTCATCTGATTCTGAGTCTGAGTTAGAGACTATTATACAAGGGAGTACAGTGATTAAGAGATTGAAAAAGAGGACTGCTCCAGAACAATCTACAGAAGGACGGGAAGAGAGAGTTGATCCTTATTTTATAGTTGAAGAGCCTGAATCATCTAGGCCAAAGAAGTTGAAGAGAATGGCCAAAGGCCCATCAAAGAAGAAGGCTAAATCTCCAAAGATCATTGTATCTTCATCTACTGTCACTTCTATAGTTTCTACTTCATCAATTCCTGTTATTACATCTTCTCCATCTGTTATAGTTAAAGGAAGCTTTGGGCAAGCTCCTGAATATGTAAATGTGGCTTCTTTTGTTCATTCGTTCATGGAGACTACAACAGTGACTGCATCATTTCAGGAGACTTCATTTCATTAAGCTTCTACTTCTAGAGATGATACTTTATTTGAAAGTTTAGATGATTTAGGAGATCTAAACTTCACTGTTTATTATGATGATACAGAGCTCAAAAGAAGAATTTCTATGCTTTCTAAGGAGTTTGATTTATATAAGATGGAAAAAGAAAAAGATAAAGCTGACTTCCTCTGGAACAAGTGAACTATATGATATGAAGAATCAGATTGCTCAGTTGATGAGATGGAGAGAGGAAGATGTAGCTGAAATGAAGAAGATGAATCAAAGGATTATTTCTTTGGAATCTATGATTGAGATTCAGAATGGTGATATTGTAGAATTGCAGAATCTGAATAGTGATTTAAGGCAAAAGATTGACGAGATGAAAGCTAAAGATTCTCGGACTGAAGCTTCTGATGCTGAAAAAGTGTTTGTTAATGTGGATGAAGAGGAAGAGGAGGAAGAAGATGAGAAGGTAGATTATGGTGATTTTGATATAGATGAACATCCGAGCTTGAAAGCACACGGTGATGATGAAGGAGATGATGGTTATGTTGGTGGTGTGAGTGGATCTGGTGGATTGAACTCGGTGACTGGAGCTATTGTTTTGTATAATTCTTCAAATATTGTTGTGGATGCTACTCCTGTTAGTGTTGTATCTTCTGATACGACTACTGATTGTAATGATGTTGAAGTTGAAGTTGAAGATTTGACTGAATTGGAATATCAGAAAGTTGTTGATTATTCTTTTACCACATTTGTTCATATGTTTAAACTACATTCTAATATTAACTTGCATAGAATGATAGCTGAGATTTTAGTTGATAAAGACTTAGAAGAATGTGAAATTGCTGGAGGCTACTCTACAAAAGATTTCAATGACATGTTTGAGATTGAGGCTGATCAAGTTTTTGATTTTAAGCTAGATGATGAATTGGATTTATTTGAATATGATATAGATGATCTAATAGATGAAAACTTGTACAACATGAATACTTTAAAGAAGATTTTTGAGCTTGGAGGTGTGTCAAAGACATCATTGGCTAAAGTTCAAGAAAAGACTAATATGGATTTCTGAAAAGAAAATCAAGATGAAATGAAATACATTATTGATCATTTATATATCTTCAAGAAGATGATTGAAGTGATAGACGACAAAGTTCAAGACAACCAAACTAAACAATTCAAAAGATTCAAGATTGGTTCCAAATCGAAGATGATTGGAAAAATTGTTAGTTATGGTTACTTTCATAATAATCCTCGAAGTCTTGCTGATAAAGGATGCTATGTGGTGAAGCGTATAGATGGATGTCAGTATTTTGGTAATGCTTTAGACTTGATGAGTTTACCATCTTATGAGTGCATGACATTGTCAAGATTGAAGATGATCAAGCCTATTCAGACAAAACACAATGAAGCTTTTGAGAAGTTACTGAAGAAGGAAGCTAGGTCTGGATGGAGTTTGTTGTCTCCTCAAGTTAAAGACAAGATTCATGAATATGCAAAGCCAAAAATATTCAAGAAACCAAGTGTCACACCCCGAGCCGGCGGGGTAGGATCGGAGTCCCCGCCGGGCGGAAGGTTCCCGGGGCGCGATATCATGAGTGATAATCGAAGGTGATCAGATTGTTTACATTGCACATGATATAAATGAGAAATACTAAATAGAATAGAATTACAAAGTTAAATTACATCCGAATCGTTCATAATTTAACTATGTAAATCTATCATAAACATCATAAAATAACTATCTTGTAACTACACAAGATGTACAAAATAATTGTGTAATGATGTCTTCAAAAGTATGCAGGTCCAAAATACTACGTCTTCTATCAGAAGTCCTAGTCCAAAAGAAATGACTTCTTAATTAACCTGTTCGTCACCTGAGAAGTCATGCAAAAAGATCAAGTCAACACATGGTTGGTGAGTTCATATCGTTTTAGTAATTGAAAATGATTTGAAAACCTCCTTTGGTAAAGACCCTAACCTCATTAACACCACATGTAATATCCACATCGGTCTGCTTATATATAGGGCATATGTAAGGGATAAGCCCTAGCCAACATCCCACCACATACTAATATACATATGACATTGCTGTTAACGATAATTAAGCATTTTTACCCTTAACACAACCCATAAGTTCTTCTGTTTGTTGTCCCTGTAATTACAATCATTTGAAATCCATATTGATTTCATAAATGTTTAAGTAAATAAATAAATAAACATTTAATAAAATCTAAGTACAAATGATTGGGGCCTTGGTCAAACTCGAGTTGACTAGTCTGTCAATCTAGGTACTTAGTAGTTAGGGAATCTGTAAATATCCTCAAACATATGACCTACAAATCAAACGGTCTAGCTACGACTTCTTGAAATGTAGGGTTTTTGTTTCGTCTGTTTTGGCATATGTTATCTCTGATATTTCCCAGGTTTTCCCTTGAAAATTTTTTTGATTCGTCTGATTCTGTTACAAGATGTACTTGATTCGTTGATCGTAGAATACTAGATTCATTGATCAAATGTACACTTGATTCATTGTTCAACAAACACTTGATTTGTGGAACATTGAATATTGTCTTTGCAAAGGTTGTTTCGTTTGATTTGTTGAAGTCCCACACTTGTTTCGTCAAAATGTTTCGTTTGATTCATTGAAATCACCCATTTGATTCGTCAAAATGTTTCCTTTGATTCCTTGAACTCACACACCTGTTTTGTCAAAATGTTTGATTTGATTCGTTTGGAATGTTTTGATCTGTTGAAATGTTTTAGTTTAACCCGATTATTCAGTTAATTTATAAGTAAATCAGTTAGTAAACCTGCATAAAATCTTCCTAGACATGGTCTAGAATAACATTTATATATGTAAACATATAATATTTAAAAGCATTTAAGTAAACAATTTAAATAACCAGTTTATGCATGCTTCTCAGCCCCGCGTTTTAAAACAAAAATGTTAGAAAATGGGCAATGAACTCACCTGTGCTGCTATGTAAATGATCTACACAAAATGCGCGCTCTTGTTTGTAGCTAGGTTTCTTCAGTTCCTGAGTTATTTTAATAGAATTCGAATACAATAAGTACGCATAGTAGTCGTCGTGCCTAAGGTCTGGTCTTGTCATGTGTGCAACTAAGTGTCCTAGTACTAAGTGCATCTAGAATCTAAGCTAACTTAGTTACCCTTTTTGATCCCAAATCCCATAGTTAGTTGTAATAATTTACCTTTACATTTTTTGAAATTTCGGCAGAGTTTCCTTTGTTTTCTGTTTAAAATCCAGACAATTTCAGTGTCTATTTTACAACAAAATCCCAATCAATAATATTACAACTAACTTTTATAACAACATTAACTTAAAAGAAACCAATGACATTTATAAAGTACATTTCAAATTAAACAAGACTTTAGAAATTTTTAAATTAACTTTCATAAATTTATAACATCTTTATTTTATGTAAACATCATTACTTGAGTTTAAGTAACCTCTTAATGTATGATGGGCTTAATTAAGCCCCATTGGGCCCACTTAGACCCAATGACAACCTTTTGATTCTTACTTCATCATAATTCAAAAATGTTTGAACCATGTGATATAGATGTCCAATTCATTCATGTTAACAACCCTTATAAAGTTTTTAATGTGTATTAATGATCTTAGTTTTAGAACTTCTATCCCATCATTTGACTTCATTGTTTCCCCTTACTTGTGAATAACACTTGTATTAATCCCATGCACCTACGTATTCCACGCACACACACAACTAAGATTTTCTTTTGATTCATGCACGTACGTGTTTACAAGCCTTACGCATCATGAGTATTTAGGATTTGAGTTCAATTAGGTTTGGCATCCCCTAGGGCAGCGAACCTATGAAGACCACCAAGGTTCGGCTATGGCCAAAGAGAAGGTTCGGCTTCATCTCATCCCAACGAACCCTTAAGTTTCGGCTAAGCCTAGTTCACTCAAGGTATTAGGTTCGGGAGTATCTAGGTTTGTGAGTTTCCCCAAAGAGGTTCGGCTGGGAGGAGGCTTCTAGATTCGACCCTGGGTTCGTTGCTTCTTGTTTCGTTATCCGAAGGTTTGCCCAAACCATAAAAAGGTTCGGCCATGTGCATAGGTTCCGGAGTCCTAGGGTTCGCCACCCTAGGTTCGGCTGAAATGTTGTAAGCGCCAGGGTTCATTGCAGGAGTCCCACCTGCTGATGCAGGGTTCGTTGCAGGTCGTCGGCAGGTTCGCAGCTGAGTGTAGGTTCGGTGATAGTAGGTTCGTGTGTCCTATGCAGCGCTGGTAAGGGTTCGGCCAGCCCAAATAGGTTCGGCCAATGTGTTTTTCACGAACCTGCAACTTTTAATGGTTTTCATCTTCATCTTAAAGAGCTCCAACCTGTTACAATCTCATTCCTAAAGCCACCTAGACGTGCAAGGTACCTTAACTCAAGTGTTTCAAGCGTTTTATAACCGATTAACACCAATAATCTTAGGGGTCGCGAAACACACACACTAAACCAAAATAAGATCGAGTTTTTACCTCAATTTCGACGGTTAGATGCTTGTTTTTCTTGTACTTCCGTGATCTACGTGTTGAGATGAACGTTTTGGCACCTAACTCGCTTGAATCCACCAAGGAATCGTCACCAAATCTTAGAGAGAAGGAGGAGAACAAACTTTTTAGAGAAATAAAGGTGTTGGACGAAAATGGGGAAAAGGAGGGGGATAGAATAGGTTGGTGGTGTCATAAATGCTTCATTTAATTCACCCGGTAGTTCGGTCCCGGTCGGTTTCGCGTAAAATACCGTTTCACGTAGTTTTCGCGACGAGACGACACAGTTTTTAAAAATAGAAATCATTTAATTATTCCAGGTTGTGATTCCTAATAAATTAACTAATATCTTCTCGTTTATTAAATTTAGAAAAATATTAATTCACTGTTTAAATCAAAATGTACGGTCGTCGCGCGTATTCGTTCGAATCGTCACCCGTACGAACACGGCGATAACTATACTTTTCAATCTTGTTTTTCTAGTTATAGAATATCGTTCAGAACATTAAAATTTCAGATATATTCGTACAGATCGTCACCTATCCGAATAACCCGTCGATTTAGCATTCACATAACAATATTCCTGTGTTTTGTTCTATAAGGCCTCACATACGTTTATACATAATAAATCCTAACGAATAATCACATGATGGTTCTATGTTGTCAGCTAATTATCTGACTCAAGAACCATTGTTCTGAACTTTGTTTTCTGAATTGAATATGAACTGTGATTTGATAACATGCAATGAAAATGATACACAATTGTTAACTGAAATACGTACCTGATTTACTGTTCATGTACTGTAAAGATCACTATTCCGGTGACGGTTCCGGCACTGATGTTACAGTCTCCCCTTGTTAGAGAAATTTAGTCCCGAAATTTAAGAGTTGTCATTGGGTACAGCTTCCTCTTCAAACAATTGGGGATACTTTGACTTCATGTGATCTTCACTTTCCCAAGTAAACTCGGGCCCGCGTCTTGAGTTCCATCGAACCTTTACAATGGGAATACGGCTTCGCCTCAGTTGTTTAACCTTGCGATACATAATCTCCAAAGGTTCCTCGATAAAATGTAACTGTTCATCGACTTGAATTTCTTCAATTGGAATGACGAGAGACTCGTCAGCAAGGCATTTCTTTAGGTTTGAGACGTGAAACACGTCATGCACACCACTGAGTTCATCAGGTAATCTCAGTCTATACGCCACAGGACCAATACGCTCGATGATCTCGAACGGTCCCACGTATCGTGGTGCTAGTTTGCCTTTCGTTCCAAAACGTACAACGCCTTTCCATGGGGATACCTTCAACATGACTCGGCCTCCCACTTGGAATTCCAACGGCTTGCGCCGTTTGTCAGCGTAGCTCTTTTGTCTACTCCTTGTTGCTTGTAGTCTTCTTTGAATCTGAGCTATCTTGTCAGTGGTTTCTTGAATAAGTTCTGGCCCAGTTATTCGGTTGTCTCCAATTTCAGTCCAGCAGATCGGTGATCGACATTTCCGACCATAGAGAGCCTCGAATGGTGCACATCCGATACTGCTGTGATAACTGTTGTTGTAGGAGAACTCAATCAGTAGCAAATGGGAGTCCCAATTCCACGCAAGTCTTGGTACATTTTAACAGCGCCTGGGTGAACGGAGTATTTAGTCTTATGTGCTTCATCGAAAATTAGTCTTCTCAATTCGTCTACCGTCGGGATCCATACTCGATCCTTGTAGTAGATGATTCCATCGGGCTTCGTGTCGAACTGTTTCTCTGCTCCGGAATCAAGTTCCTTCTTCAAATTACCTCGGTCAAGTGCTTCTTGTTGTGGTTGAATGATCTTGTTACTTAAACTGGTCTGCACGGTTATCCCCATTGCTCTAACACGTAGGGGTTTGACCCGTTCCTTCCGGCTCAAGGCATCAGCTACAACGTTCGCCTTTCCCGGATGGTACTTAATTACACAATCATCGTCATTCAGAAGTTCAACCCAACGGCGTTGTCGCATGTTGAGTTCCTTCTGATCGAAGATGTGTTGCAGACTTTTGTGATCAGTGAATATGGTACACTTGGTGCCATATAAGTAATGTCTCCAAATCTTCAAGGCGAAGATTACTGCTCCCAGTTCAAGATCATGAGTAGTGTAGTTCTTCTCATGAATCTTTAACTATCTTGATGCATAGGCTATGACTTTGTCCCGTTGCATTAACACACAACCAAGTCCCTGATAAGAAGCATCACAGTATACAACAAAATCATCACAGCCCTCTGGGAGAGATAGGATTGGAGCATAACATAGTTTCTGCTTCAGAGTCTGGAAAGCATCTTCTTGTTTCTGCTCCCAGACAAACGGTTCACTTTTCTGGGTTAACTTAGTGAGTGGCAAAGCTATCTTAGAAAAGTTTGAAATAAACCTTCTGTAATAACCTGCCAATCCCAGAAAAGACCGTATCTCCGTCGGTGTCTTCGGAGTGTCCCAATTCTTTATCGCCTCGATCTTGGCAGGATCTACATGAATTCCCTCGCTGTTAACTACATGACCCAGAAATTGAACTTCCCTTAGCCAAAATTAACATTTAGAGAATTTAGCATCGAGTTGTTCTTTCTTCAACAGCTCCAAGATCTTTTTAAGGTGTTGCTCATGTTCTATTTTGGTCTTGGAATAAATCAGTATGTCATCAATAAAGACAATGACAAACTGATCCAGGTACGGCTTGCACACTCGGTTCATGAGGTCCATGAAAACCGCTGGTGCATTCGTCAACCCGAAAGGCATTACCATGAACTCATAATGCCCGTATCTTGTTCGGAAGGTCGTTTTCGGTATGTCTTCAGCTTGAACTCTCAGCTGATGATATGCAGACCGCAAGTCAATCTTCGAGAAATATTGAGCTCCTTGCAGTTGGTCAAACAGATCATCAATTCTCGGCAATGGATACCGATTCTTGATGGTTAGTTTGTTCAGCTCCCTGTAATCTATGCACATTCTGAACGATCCGTCTTTCTTCTTTACGAACAAAACCAGAGCTCCCTAAGGTGAGTAGCTCGGTCTGAAAAAATCCTTGTCAAGTAGCTCATGTAACTGATTAGACAATTCCTGCATCTCGGAAGGTGCTAATATGTAAGGAGATTTAGCAACTGGGGTTGCTCCAGGAATTAAGTCAATACGAAACTCTACCGGTCGCATAGGTGGCAAACCTGGTAGGTCGTCAGGAAACACTTCAGGATATTCTTTCACCACAGGTACATCTTGAATCCTTTTCTTGTCCTTCTCCTTTTCTACCACATGAGCCAAGAATGCAACGCACCGTTTCTGTAAACACTTACGCGCTTTTATACATGAAATGATTTTGACATTTCGTTTCGCTTGATCCTCTTTAACTTCCAACACGAGATCACTCGGCAAGGGAATTCGAAGTAGCTTTTCAGAACAAATGACTTCCACTCGATTAGAGGAAAGCCAATCCATTCCAATAATGATATCAAAACTGCCCAACTCCATCGGTATCAAATCGATGGTGAATGTATGACCATTAAGTGTCAATGGGCAGTTCCTATAAACTGTACTAACTGTGATCTGTTTCTTGTTAGCTACTTCTATAGCATAAGGGGAGTCTAACTGTTCTTCTATAGAATATAATTGGCATGCAAAATCGGCAGAGATAAAACTCTGATCCGCTCCAGTGTCAAATAGAACAGATGCATAAAAGTCATGTAAGAGAAACGTACTAGTGACCACATTTGGGTCCTGGCGTGCAGCTGGTGCTCCGATGGCAAAGGCTCGTCCACGAGGAGCTTGAACTGCTGGTTGTGCCTTCTTTGGGCAGTTCTTCGCAAAGTGGCCTTGTTCGCCACAGTTATAGCATCCACCGTTATTCTGATTAGCTGGTGGAGGGAGAGCCAAAGCAGCATTGTTGACTGCTTGGTTAGGTGTCATCCGGCAGTACTGGACCCAATGGCCCTCCCTTCCACATCCCGTACATTGCTTGCAGGGAATGTCAGCAGGGTGATGATACTGACACTTGGCGCATAGAGGAAACATGCCAGTGTAAGGTTTGCGGTTGGGGTTCTGTGGTGCTGCCGCTACTTGTTGAAGAGGTGTGGCCACCGTGTAGTTCTTGATAGTCTTCTGTTTCTTCTTCTGATGGTGGTGGGGTTTCTTTGAAAATTCAGCTTTGTTCTTACTAGGTTCAGCCTCCCTCTTTAGGACTCCAGAGGCTACCATGAGATCAGTGAGTTTCCCAGATAATCTCACTGCAGATTCAACAGTAGTAGGGTTGGCTGAAACAACCATGCCCTGAATGCAGGCGGGAAGTCCACCTACATAACGGTCTATCCTCTTCTCTAAAGTCGGTACCATGTCTGGCACAAAAGCAACTAGCTCGTGGTAGCGAGTAGTATAGCCCATGTGATCAGCCCCCTTCATCACATGGTTGGATAGTTCAACCTCCAACTTCTGCAGCTCATTCTTGGGGCAGAATTCTGTTTGCAACAGTGCCTTGAAATCTTCCCATGGCATTGCCATAGGTTCCTCTCTTCCTCGGGCGTTGATCTGTCTGTTCCACCAGGTCAGAGCCCGTTTGTTGAATGTTCCAGCTGAGTAACGGACCTTGTGGTGTTTGGGGCTGCTGCAAAGATCCAAGGTTGCTTCAATCTTCTCAATCCATTGGATTAATCTAACGGCACCTTCAGACCCACTAAAACTGGGTGGTTTACATCCTACAAAAGACTTGTAGGAGTAATGAGATGAATCTCCAGTATTTCCACTGGCTTCTCCTGATGTGTTGCCAGTGTTAAGGATTTCATTACCAAGACGAAGGAACATCTCCGGTATTGCTTCTTTCATCTGATTTGTCATCTGGCTACTCAGTAATGTCACCAGAGCGATAGTAGCAAGATCTAGTGTCGGTGTTGTGCCTGAACCAGATGCTTGAGTAATCAATGGAGGAGGGGGAGGAGGATGTGGAGGAGGTGGTGGTGGTGAATCATTTGGTGACGGTGTGGAGGAGTGTGGAGCCAAGTCTTGTGGTGGTAGAGGTAACAAGGGAGGCTGTCTTCTCGGCGGCATTCTGATCATAACCAATAAAGTTATTGGTTAGTGCAATGATCAAATATAGAAGATAGTACGAAAGAAAATTCCTAAGTCCTGTGTCTCTGTATGCAGGGTCCCTAGGTTATAGTCTAGGCCAACCATTTAAATAATGACCTATATTTCTCTATAACCATGGCTCTAATACCAATTTGGCACACCCCGAGCCGGCGGGGTAGGATCGGAGTCCTCGTCGGGCGGAAGGTTCCAGGGGCGCGATATCGTGAGTGATACTCGAAGGTGTCAGATTTTTTACATTGCACATGATATAAATGAAAAATACTAAATAGAATAGAATTACAAAGTTAAATTACATCCGAATCGTTCATAATTTAACTATGTAAATCTATCATAAACATCATAAAATAACTATCTTGTAACTACACAAGATGTACAAAATAATTGTGTAATGATGTCTTCAAAAGTATGCAGGTCCAAAATACTAAGTCTTCTATCTGAAGTCCTAGTCCAAAAGAAATGACTTCTTAATTAAGCTGTTCGTCACCTGAGAAGTCATGCAAAAAGATCAAGTCAACACATGGTTGGTGAGTTCATATCGTTTTAGTAATTGAAAATGATTTGAAAACCTCCTTTGGTAAAGACCCTAACCTCATTAACACCACATGTAATATCCACATCGGTGTGCTTATATATAGGGCATATGTAAGGGACAAGCCCTAGCCAACATCCCACCACATACTAATATTCATATGACATTGCTGTTAATGATAATTAAGCATTTTTACCCTTAACATAACCCATACGTTCTTCAGTTTGTTGTCCCTGTAATTACAATCATTTGAAATCCATATTGATTTCATAAGTTCATCACATAATATGATCAACCACAAAAATTTCGTCCCGAAATTCAAGAGTTGTCATCTGGTACAGCTTCCTCTTCAAACAGTTGGGGATACTTTGACTTCATGTGATCTTCACGTTCCCAAGTAAACTCGGGCCCGCGTCTTGAGTTCCATCGAACCTTTACCATGGGAATACGGCTTCGCCTCAGTTGTTTAACCTTGCGATCCATAATCTCCAAAGGTTCCTCGATAAAATGTAACTGTTCATCGACTTGAATTTCTTCAATTGGAATGACGAGAGACTCGTCAACAAGGCATTTCTTTAGGTTTGAGACGTGAAACACGTCATGCACACCACTGAGTTCATCAGGTAATCTCAGTGTATACGCCACAGGACCAATACGCTCGATGATCTCGAACGGTCCCACGTATCGTGTGCTACTTTGCCTTTCGTTCCAAAACGTACAACGCCTTTCCATGGGGATACCTTCAACATGACTCGGCCTCCCACTTGGAATTCCAACGGCTTGCACCGTTTGTCAGCGTAGCTCTTTTGTCTACTCCTTGTTGCTTGTAGTCATCTTTGAATTTGAGCTATCTTGTCAGTGGTTTCTTGAATAAGTTCTGGCCTAGTTATTCGGTTGTCTCCAATTTCAGTCCAGCAGATCGGTGATCGACATTTCCGACCATAGAGAGCCTTGAATGGTGCACATCCGATACTGCTGTGATAACTGTTATTGTAGGAGAACTCAATCAGTGGCAAATGGGAGTCCCAATTCCCACCAAAGTCCAATACACAGGTTCTTAACATGTCTTCTAGAGTTTGAATAGTACGTTCGCTTTGACCATCTGTTTGTGGATGGTAAGCTGTACTCAGGTTTAACTGTGTCCCTAGAGATTTCTGCAGTGATTGCCAGAACCTTGATGTGAATCTGCTATGTAGATCAGAAATAATAGACAATGGCACACCGTGGCGCACCACTATCTCATTGATGTATAATCTTGCTAGTTTATCCATCGTGAAGGTCTCACGCATAGGCAAGAAGTGAGCAGATTTGGTTAAACGATCAATGATCACCCAAATTGTATCATGACCACTGGAAGTGCGGGGTAGTTTGGTAATGAAGTCCATAGCTATTTGTTCCCACTTCCAGAGCGGAATCTCAGGCTGTTCCAGTAGACCAGGCGGTCTCTGGTGTTCCGCCTTTACCTTTGCACATATCAGACATTGACCGACATACTCGGCTATGTCTTTCTTCATCCCCGGCCACCAATAGAATCCACGCAAGTCTTGGTACATTTTATCAGCACCTGGGTGAACGGAGTATTTAGTCTTGTGTGCTTCATAAAAAATTAGTCTTCTTAATTCGTCTACCGTCGGGATCCATACTCGATCCTTGTAGTAGATGATTCCATCGGGCTTCGTGTCGAACTGTTTCTCTGCTCCGCAATCAAGTTCTTTCTTCAAATTACCTTGGTCAAGTGCTTTTTGTTGTGCTTGAATGATCTTGTCAGTTAAACTGGTCTGCACGGTTATCCCCATTGCTCTAACACGGTTATCCATTGGCTTTTCCTGATGTGTTGCCAGTGTTAAGGATTTCATTACGAAGACGAAGGAACATCACCGGTATTGCTTCTTTCATCTGATTTATCATCTGGCTACTCAGTAACGTCACCAGAGCGATAGTAGCAGGATCCAGTGTCGGTGTTGTGCCTGAACCACATGCTTGAGTAATCAATGGAGGAGGGGGAGGAGGAGGAGGTGGTGGTGAATCATTTGGTGACGGTGTGGAGGAGTGTGGAGCCAAGTCTTGTGGTGGTAGAGGTAACAAGGGAGGCTGTCTTCTCGGCGGCATTCTGATCATAACCAATAAAGTTATTGGTTAGTGCAATGATCAAATATAGAAGACAGTATGCAAGAAAATTCCTAAGTCCTGTGTCTCTATATGCAGGGTCTCTAGGTTATAGTCTAGGCCAAACCATTTAAATAATGACCTATATTTCTCTATAACCATGGCTCTGATACCAATCTGTCACACCCCAGAGCCGGCGAGGTAGGATCGGAGTCCCCGTCAGGGGGAAGGTTCCCGGGGCGCGATATCGTAAGTGATAGTCGAAGGTGATCAGATTGTTTACATTGCACATGATATAAATGAGAAATACTAAATAGAATAGAATTACAAAGTTAAATTACATCCGAATCGTTCATAATTTAACTATGTAAATCTATCATAAACATCATAAAATAACTATCTTGTAACTACACAAGATGTACAAAATAATTGTGTAATGATGTCTTCAAAAGCATGCAGGTCCAAAATACTAAGTCTTCTATCTGAAGTCCTAGTCCAAAAGAAATGACTTCTTAATTAACCTGTTCGTCACCTGAGAAGTCATGCAAAAAGATCAAGTCAACACATGGTTGGTGAGTTCATATCGTTTTAGTAATTGAAAATGATTTGAAAACCTCCTTTGGTAAAGACCCTAACCTCATTAACACCACATGTAATATCCACATCGGTATGCTTATATATAGGGCATATGTAAGGGACAAGCCCTAGCCAACATCCCACCACATACTAATATGCATATGACATTGCTGTTAATGATAATTAAGCATTTTTACCCTTAACACAACCCATAAGTTCTTCTGTTTGTTGTCCCAGTAATTACAATCATTTGAAATCCATATTGATTTCATAAGTTCATCACATAATATGATCAACCACAGTAATTGTATAAACAGTTATAAATGTTTAAGTAAATGAATAAATAAACATTTAATAAAATCTATGTCCGAATGATTGGGGCCTTGGTCAAACTCGAGTTGACTAGTGCAATCTAGGTACTTAGTAGTTAGGGAATCTGTAAATATCCTCAAACATATGACCTACAAATCAAACGGTCTAGCTAGGACTTCTTGAAATGTAGGGTTTTTGTTTCGTCTGTTTTGGCATATGTTATCTATGATATTTCCCAGGTTTTCCCTTGAAAATGATTTACTGATTTGTCTGATTCTGTTACAAGATGTACTTGATTCGTTGATCGTAGAATACTTGATTCATTGATCAAATGTACACTTGATTCATTGTTCAACAAACACTTGATTTGTAGAACATTGAATATTGTCTTTGCAAAGGTTGTTTCGTTTGATTTGTTGAAGTCCCACACTTGTTTCGTCAAAATGTTTCGTTTGATTCATTGAAATCACCCATTTGATTCGTCAAAATGTTTCGTTTGATTCCTTGAACTCACACACCTGTTTTGTCAAAATGTTTGATTTGATTCGTTTGGAATGTTTTGATCTGTTGAAATGTTTTAGTTTAACCCGATTATTCACTTAATTTATAAGTAAATTAGTTAGTAAACCTGCATAAAATCTTCCTAGACATGGTCTAGAATAACATTTATATATGTAAACATATAAAATTTAAAAGCATTTAAGTAAACAATTTAAATAACCGGTTTATGCATGCTTCTCAGCCCCGCATTTTAAAAGAAAAATGTTAGAAAAGGGGCAATGAACTCATCTGTGCTGCTATGTAAATGATCTACACAAAATGCGCGCTCTTGTTTGTAGCTAGGTTTCTTTAGTTCCTGAGTTATTTTAATAGAATTCGAATACAATAAGTACACGTAGTAGTCGTCGTGCCTAAGGTCTGGTCTTGTCGTGTGTGCAACTAAGTGTCCTAGTACTAAGTGCATCTAGAGTCTAAGCTAACTTAGTTACCCTTTTTGATCCCAAATCCCATAGTTAGTTGTAATAATTTACCTTTACATTTTTAGAAATTTCGGCAGAGTTTCCTTTGTTTTCTGTTTAAAATCCAGACAATTTCAGTGTCTATTATACAACAAAATCCCAATCAATAATATTACAACAAACTTTTATAACAACATTAACTTAAAAGAAACCAATGACATTTATAAAGTACATTTCAAATTAAACAAGGCTTTAGAAATTTTTAAATTAACTTTCATACATTTATAACATCTTTATTTTATGTAAAAATCATTACTTGAGTTTAAGTAACCTCTTAATGTATGATGGGCTTAATTAAGCCCCATTGGGCCCACTTAGACCCAATGACAACTTTTTGATTCTTACTTCATCATAATTCAAAAATGTTTGAACCATGTGATATAGATGTCCAATTCATTCGTGTTAACAACCCTTATAAAGTTGTTAATGTGTATTAATGATCTTAGTTTTAGAACTTCTATCCCACCATTTGACTTCATTGTTTCCCCTTACTTGTGACTAACACTTGTATTAATCCCATGCACCTACGTATTCCACGCACACACACAACTAAGATTTTCTTTTCATTCATGCATGCACGTGTTTACAAGCCCTACGCATCATGAGTATTTAGGATTTGAGTTCAATTAGGTTTGGCATCCCCTAGGGCAGCGAACCTATGAAGACCACCAAGGTTCGGCTATGGCCAAAGAGAAGGTTCGGCTTCATCTCATCCCAACGAACCCTTAAGTTTCGGCTAAACCTAGTTCACTCAAGGTATTAGGTTCGGGAGTATCTAGGTTTGTGAGTTTCCCCAAAGAGGTTCGGCTGGGAGGAGGCTTCTAGATTCGATCCTGGGTTCGCTGCTTCTTGTTTCGTTATCCGAAGGTTTGCCCAAACCATAAAAAGGTTCGGCCATGTGCAAAGGTTCCGGAGTCCTAGGGTTCGCCACCCTAAGTTCGGCTAAAATGTTGTAAGCCCCAGGGTTCATTGCAGGAGTCCCACCTGCTGATGCAGGGTTCGTTGCAGGTCGTCGGCAGGTTCGCAGCAAAGTGTAGGTTCGGTGATAGTAGGTTCGTGTCTCCCATGCAGCGCTGGTAAGGGTTCGGCCAGCCCAAATAGGTTCGGCCAATGTGTTTTTCACGAACCTGCAACTTTTAATGGTTTTCATCTTCATCTTAAAGAGCTCCAACCTGTTACAATCTCATTCCTAAAGCCACCTAGACGTGCAAGGTACCTTAACTCAAGTGTTTCAAGCGTTTTATAACCGATTAACACCAATAATCTTAGGGGTCGCGAAACACACACACTAAACCGAAATAAGATCGAGTTTTTACCTCAATTTCGACGGTTAGATGCTTGTTTTTCTTGTACTTCCGTGATCTACGTGTTGAGATGAACGTTTTGGCACCTAACTCGCTTGAATCCACCAAGGAATCGTCACCAAATCTTAGAGAGAAGGAGGAGAACACACTTTTTAGAGAAAGAAAGGTGTTGGACGAAAATGGGGAAAAGGAGGGGGATAGAATAGGTAGGTGGTGTCATAAATGCTTCATTTAATTCACCCGGTAGTTCGGCCCCGGTCGGTTTCGCCTAAAATACCGTTTCGCGTAGTTTTCGCGACGAGACGACACAGTTTTTAAAAATAGAAATCACTTAATTATTCCAGGTTGTGATTCCTAATAAATTAACTAATATCTTCTTGTTTATTAAATTTAGAAAAATATTAATTCACTGTTTAAATCTGTAACATCAGTGCCGGAACCGTCACCGGAACAGTGATCTCTACAGTACGTGAACAGTAAAACAGGTACGAATCTTATACATTTCAGTAACTTTCCTATTCATATCATTTATCATTATCATAGTGTGTTATCATAGAACAAAATTCAGAAACTGTTAACAGAAACACAGTTCAGAACGATGGTTCTTGAGTCAGATAATTATTTGACAATACAGAACCATCATGTGATTATTTGTTTAGGATTTATTATGTTTAAACGTATGCGAGATTTTAAAGAACAAGACACACGAATATCGTTACGTGAATGCTAAATTGACGGGTTATTCGTATAGGTGACGATCTGTACGAATATATCTGAAAGTTTAACGTTCTGAATGATATTCTATAATTAGAAAACAAGATTGAAAGGTATAGTTATCTCCTTGTTCATACGAGTGACGATTCGAACGAATACGCGCGACGATTGTGCATTTCAATTTAAACAGTGATTTAATATTTTAAATTATATAATTAGAAGATATTAGTTAATTTATTAGGAATCACAACCTTGAATAATTAAATGAATTCTATTTTATAAATCGTGTCGCTTCGTCACGAAAACTACGCGAACCGGCATTTTACGTGAAACCGAACGAGATCAAACGACCGGGGGTTTGTGGTAATTAATGTGGTCATAAATGACCACACCAACCCATTCCACCCCTTCTCTTTCTCTCACTTACGTTCTAACTCTCTCTCTGTCTCTCTAAAGGATAGTTCTCCACCTTCTCTCTAAGAATTAGAGTTCATTTCTTTGTGGATTCAAGCCATCTAAGTGTCAAAACGTTCATTTTGTTGAGAGGATCACGGGAGTACAACTTATTTGATTTTTCATCCACGAAATCTGAGGTAAATAACCATTTTAAATTCGGTTTTAGAGTATGTTACGACCCTTAGGGTTTTGTTGATGTTGTAACCATTTTACACACTAGTAATCACTTAGATAACTCTAGTAATCAGCTAGAAAGAGGGTAGGAATTGTGTTGTAACAGATTTGGACCGGGAAAGGAAAGGAGTTGCAGGTTCGTGGGGGCTAAAGGGGCTGATTGATGATACAGGTTCGCTAGCCGAACCCTACACGAACCCGCATAATGCAGCCGAACCTTGCATGGCCTCTGCAACGAACCCTGCAACCCTAGCCTGCAACGAACCTGGAGTGTCTGGATCACGAACCCTGAGGCCTTCTGCAGCTGATGTAACATTTGTGCATATAGTCATGTAGTTGTAAACAGTATTAGAACAGTGTCTATTCATGGTTCAGTTCATCAATGTGATTCGTATGTTCAAAATGTGTGCTTGTGTGTTACAGGATCTTAGTAATCAGAAAACAAGTATGTATTATTTATTTACAGTCGATTTCACTAAGCAAGAACAGTAACTTGTTATATCGAAACAGTGGTGGGCAGCGAGAGTGAGCCCTATACATATACTGCGTTCGGTGTAACAGGTTAGTGTTAGTGCGTAGTGTTGAGACGAATAGTATAACAATTAATTAATTCAACCAAGATCGTAATCTGTAAGCGAGACTGAGTATAGTTATGGGTGACGATCCATAATAATACGAATGTTGAACTTATAATTACGATTAAACGGCTTTAAATAATTAATACGATCGTAAAACGTATGCGATTGCGGGTATACACGTAATTTCGAATGTTTTAACGATCTGGCAACACACGAAGAGTAAAATAATTAAATTAATTATTTTATATTTTTACAATTTTGAAACTCATCATTTAAATGAGTTTAATAACTATTTTTTTAAATAAAACCGCGTAAAATACGCGTTACGTTCCGGAAACGCGAACCGAGCGACCGAAACGAACCCGAACATCCCCCGAACTATAAAAGCTTTGAACAAAGCTTATTCTTTCATTTATTACACCACCAACCCATTCTCTCTCTAGAAATTCGTCCAAGCCATCCTCTCTCTAAAAACCAAGCTTTAAACGTTCGTAACTCGCTTATTTCTCAACGGAATTCGACGTTCTTGGTGTCCACGCGAAGCTCTCGACAAACTCTACACGAAAGTACAAGAATATCGCAGATCCATCCAGCCAAAAACGAGGTATGATCCAAGGAAGTTTCGGAAATTAGGGTTTTGGATGTGTATGTGCTTGAAACTTGATATATAACCGGTTCTAGTACACCATTCCTATTTTCGCACCCATAGCAACCTTGATCGTTGATAAGTTAGTCTAGATCGTGGCCTGGAAATGAAGAATTCGATGAAGGGAGTTTGCAGATGAACAGGTTCGCTGGGAGCATGAAGCCGAACCCATAAGGGTTTCCTGGCCGAACCCTTGAGGTTCTCACGAGCCTTGCCGAACCCTAATGCAGATCCACGAACTTACAGGGTTCGTTAGTCGAACCTTTAGAGGATCTCACGAACCCTCCTACTGCTACGAACCCTAAGGAACCCACGAACCTTTGCATGGTTCGTGGCATCACCAACCAAACCCTCATGCAGCCTCAGTCATAGACGAACCCTTGCATGGTTCGTGAATCATGCAGACGAACTGTCACACCCCGAGCCGGCGGGGTTGGATCGGAGTCCCCGCCGGGCGGAAGGTTCCCGGGGCGTGATATCGCGGATGATAATCATGATGATCAGATTGTTTACATAGCATCAACGTTTAAGAATATCTAAAGCACAATCAAATGATATATAGGATTACAAAGTTAAATTACAATAGCAATGTTCTGCAATTTAACTAAGTAAACCTAATCAAAAGAATAATGTTTATATCTTGTATATGTACAAGATATCAAAAGTAATATGTGTCATCAACAAAAGTTGTGCTTTCCAAAAGTCTACTAGGTCCTCTATCTAGGCATCCTAGTATGTAAATCCAAGAGCTTATGCTTAAACCTGTTCTTCACCTGAGAAAGCATGTAAAAAGATCAAGTCAACACAACGGTTGGTGAGTTCATATAGTTTATAAGTTTAAAAATAGTTTCACAAACCTCCTTCGGTAAAACCTTAACCTCATTAACTCCACCTGTAATATCCAAGTCGGTATGCTTATATATAGGGCATATGTAAGGGAACAAGCCCTAGCCAACATCCCACCACATACTAACCCGGATATGACATTGTTGTTAATAATAATTAAGCATTTTACCTACCAATCAATTCAATCCTCATCAAAGCCTTTGTTATCTGTTTCAATGTTTTCATGTCTAATGTATTCGTACGTGTTAGTTTCTCATCATGTTTATCAAGCATCATAGATTCACACACACACATAGGTTAGCAATTACATATCTCCTATAAGCAGACAAAAGCTCTGGAATACCAGAAGTTTAGCAATTACATGTCTCTTATATAGATAACAGCTTAGCATTCAACAAGTTCATGTTTAGCCTTTACATACCTCTTATAAGACGACAAAAGCTCTGGAATACCAGACGTTCAGCAATTACATGTCCCTTATAACCAGGTAATAGCTCCGTAACGTTACGTTTATGTTTAGCCTTTACATACCTCATATAAGCCGACACAAGCTCTGGAATACCAGACGTTCAGCAATTACGTGTCCCTTATAACCAGGTAATAGCTTAGAATCGATACTTTCATGTTTAGCCTTTACATACCTCATATAAGCTGACAAAAGCTCTGGAATACCAGACGTTCAGCAATTACATGTCACTTATAACCAGGTAATAGCTGAGTATCATTACGTTTATGTTATTACATGTATCTCACCCCATAGGTACAAGCTCTGGAATACCAGACGTTCAGCAATTACGTAGTCTATGGTTAGATACATGTATGATGGCCTAGTAGCATGTAATAGTATCAAGTCTCATGTAATTGAATCAAGTATCATGTATTTGTATCATGTCTCATGTAATTGAATCACATCTCATGTAATTGAATCAAGTCTCATGTAATTGTATCAAGTATCATGTAATCGTATCTAGTATCATGTATTTGTATCATGTCTCATGTAATTGAATCACATCGCATGTAATTGAATCAAGTCTCATGTAATCGTATCAAGTATCATGTAATTGTATCAAGTAATCAACAATTGATTTTAAGCATCAAGCTTAAAGTAAAGGTTTCCATAATAAGAAATCACGTTTATGTTTAAACATTAAATAACATTTCAATAAAAATGTTTAACATGCTTCTCAGTCCCGAAGTAAAACAAATAAGTTTGAAAGGGGACAATGAACTCACCTTATGTCCTTAGTGATTGACTATGAAAAATAAGAATGCGCGCGCTCTTTGTTTGCTCTTGTTATGATGTTCAAACTCCTGTATTGATTTCATAATGTTGTAGGTCATAAGTATAAGTTTGTAATGATTCATTGTGCGTGTAAGTGTTAGTCCCAAAGTTGACTAACACTCGTGAACCTTGTTTGTTATCCGATCCCAATTCTTTTATTGTTCAAGATTTCATACCTGCTCATTATTTATAAGTTATCATTTTATAACGACCAAAATGATTACTTCATAATGTGTTTGCTCATTGTTTTTATCGTTCCAACCATCCTTCATACGTTCATCATTTATTTAGAATCAATTGGGGCCGGATAACCCATTGGACCATTTTGATAAAAAAAATCAGGCCTAAAAGTTATGTGTATGGGCCAAGGCAATCTAAATGAGCCGTGTACTAGGTTGTTGGGCCAAGAGGACTCATGTGAGTGTATTGGGCCGAATTAGTTAGGGTCATTGGGCCTCATGAGTTATGTGGGTCAACCCAATTGACATTGGACCTAATCAAATGGGCCGTAACATGTGTGTGTATAGGTTGAAAATTATGTGTTGACCCACTAAGGAATGGGCTAGCATAAAGTCTTTGGGCCGAATGGAATTGACATGGGCCGAGTTAATTGAGCCAACTAAATTTCTGACTTGGGCCGATTAACAACAGGTTGGGCCGAGAAAATGAATATCGAACAAACTAGTTGGGCCTAGTGCCGTTTGATCACAAAATGTTGGGCCGAAGGGGTGCATGTGGACTGAAAAATGTTGCTGGGCCATAAAGAATGCTATTGGGCCTGTTGTTCGGTCTGTTCAACAAATCAAAAGAAAAGGTTTTTCCCCTGGCAGCGAACTCTTTTGTGAGTTTAACAGAAGGTTAGGTCCTGGTTTGCTTTGCATGGTTCGTTGGAGATAAGACTGCCTCAAGGTTCGGCCCAACCAAGGTGGTGAGCGGCGAGAAGGGTACTCGGCTATCACTAGGTCGGCTTTGGCAGCCCTTTTTAAGCCTATTCTAACCATTTTCTAACTTGGGTTCTGCTTATACTGTTAACAAGGGTGACAAACAAGTGTTGGTGGATCATAGGTAGCATTGAAAGAGGTAGTAATGTCGGTTTTAGGTGCAGGTGTGCATGAGGTTTACGATGGCAGCAAGATTTGGCCATGGCAGCCCCGTTTTTACCCCTTTACAGCCACAATCAGCCCTTGTCAACCAAAAATAATCTTAATACAAGTTAATCTAGATGTTCCTATGCTGATTACACGTCAAAATCGTGAGCTATAAGGGCTGTATAAGCAGTTTTGAGGTGAAGAAGAAGATGAACAGTAACATACCTGCAGATCAGCCCCTTCTTTCCACGATTCCGACCAGTATACTTCGAGTTAGCTCCGATCCCTTGTACTTCTAGATTCCTCTCGTCGAGCCGGTCGTTTTGATATATTATACGCGCGATTCCGATGAGAAATGAAGGAGTTATGGCACTTTTTGTGGAGGTGTTCTTGTTGAAAACGGGAATTCGAAAATTAGAGAGAGAGAACGAGTTTGCTGCATTTTTTTTTTAGAAGAATGGGGGGAAATAAAGTCTTTTATGCCCCGGTTGTTTCCCCGCGAGTTCGGTCTCGCTCGGTGTCGGTTTCGCGTATTTTTACGCGCGTTTTATTACGGATTCGTAATTAAAGTTTTTTTTTTTTTTAGATTGAAATTTAGATTTCTTTGATTATTTTTGATAAGTTTCAAAATTGTAAAACGTAAAATATTATCTTTTACTTATTTTTACTGTTTCGTTCGGGATCAGACTGTTAAATCTCGTTATTTCGTTATTAAATGTTAATTTCTCATAGTTTAACAAAAATAGTTTAACTTAAAACTTTTTAAGTGGAATTTACTAATAACCATTATTTTTAATTTATTATAATTATTTTAACGTTCGTAATCGTTTTCGTTTTCGTTTCTTCAGAACGCGTCGCCATCGCACGTATTCGTTCGAATCATCATTCGAACGAACACGACGATGGTTTGGCTTTCCAGCTTTTGTTTTCTACTTTTCAGTCATTATTTCAAAATGTTAAACTCTCAGAATCATTCGTACAGATCGTCACCTGTACGAATAATTCGTCTGTTTAGCATTCCGTAACAACAACCGTTATGGTTTTGTTTTGTTTAACCTCACATACGTTTATGCAAACTAATATCACATCAAGTATTTATGTTTCAACACTGTGTTGTCTGACATGTTTCAGACTGTTAAACCCTAAGGTTTCAGTCAAATTCAGACAATCGTATAATAGTTTCATGTAAATCAAATGCATCAATAGTCTAAACATAGTTTCTCGAAATGTGTACCTGAGTTACTGTACATGTTTACTGTTACGACAAGCGTCCGGCACTGATGTTACAGTCTCCCCTTGTTAGAGAAATTTCGTCCCGAAATTCAAGACTCGTTATTCGGTACGACTTCCTCGGCAAAGAGTTGGGGATACTTGTTTCTCATGTGATCTTCACGTTCCCAAGTAAACTCGGGTCCGCGCCTTGAGTTCCAACGAACTTTAACAATAGGAATACGACTTCGTCTCAGTTGCTTGACTTTACGATCCATGATCTCCAATGGTTCTTCAACAAAACGTAGGTGCTCATCCAATTGAATCTCTTCAATTGGTATGATAAGGGTTTCATCAACAAGGCATTTCTTCAAGTTTGAGACGTGAAACACGTCATGTACACCACTAAGTTCCTCTGGTAAGCTCAGTCTGTATGCTACAGGACCAATACGTTCGATGATTTCAAACGGTCCCACATATCGTGGTGTTAGTTTGCCTTTCTTCGCGAATCGAACTACGCCCTTCCAAGGGGAAACCTTTAGCATGACACGATCTCCCACTTGGAATTCCAACGGCTTGCGCCGCTTATCGGCATAACTCTTTTGTCTGCTCCGGGTTGCTTGTAGTCTTTGTTGTATCTGAGCAATCTTGTCTGTAGTTTCTTGAATAAGTTCTGGCCCAGTGATACGATTATCTCCTACCTCCGACCAACAAATCGGTGACCGGCTTTTTCGACCATAAAGAGCCTCAAATGGAGCACAACCGATACTGCTGTGATAACTGTTGTTATAGGAGAACTCGATTAGTGGCAAGTGGGAATCCCAATTGCCACCGAAGTCTAGAACACAAGTTCTCAACATGTCCTCCAGGGTTTGAATAGTACGTTCACTTTGACCATCCGTTTGTGGATGATAAGCTGTACTCAAGTTTAATTGCGTCCCTAGAGATTTCTGCAATGATTGCCAGAACCTTGATGTAAATCTGCTATCACGATCCGAAATGATAGACAATGGCACACCATGGCGTACCACTATCTCATCAATGTAAAGCTTCGCTAGTTTATCCATCGTGTAAGTTTCTCGCATTGGCAAGAAATGAGCAGACTTGGTTAATCGATCAACGATAACCCAAATGGTATCATGTCCACTGGAAGTGCGGGGTAGCTTGGTAACAAAGTCCATAGCTATTTGTTCCCACTTCCAAAGCGGAATTTCAGGCTGTTCCAGCAAACCTGACGGTTTCTGGTGTTCCGCCTTTACTTTAGCACACGTAAGGCATCTACCAACATACTCTGCTATGTCTTTCTTCATACCCGGCCACCAATAAAATGCACGCAAGTCTTGATACATTTTATCAGCACCAGGGTGCACAGAGTACTTGGTCTTGTGTGCTTCATCCAAAATAAGTTTCCTTAACTCATCTACTGCAGGAATCCAGATACGATCCTTGAAGTAAACAAGTCCATCAAGTTTTGTCTCCAAATGTTTCTCCACACCGCAATCAAGTTCTTTCTTCAAGTTTTCCCTTTCAATCACCTCTTGTTGTGCTTGCATGATGTTGTCGTGTAAGTTTGTATGCACAGTCATTCCCATTGCTCTGACACGCAAGGGTTTGACCCGTTCCTTCCGGCTCAAGGCATCAGCAACAACGTTTGCCTAGCCCGGATGGTACTTGATTACACAGTCATAGTCATTTAGAAGTTCAACCCAACGACGCTGTCGCATGTTGAGTTCCTTCTGATCAAATATGTGTTGCAGACTCTTGTGATCAGTGAATATGGTACACTTGGTCCCATATAGATAATGCCTCCAGATCTTCAGTGCAAACACCACTGCTCCCAATTCCAGATCATGAGTTGTATAGTTCTTCTCATGAATCTTTAATTGCCTCGAAGCATAGGCAATGACTTTGTCCCGCTGCATAAGTACACAGCCAAGTCCCTGATGGGATGCATCACAATACACAACAAAGTCATCACAACCATCTGGGAGAGATAAGATCGGAGCATCACATAGCTTTTGTTTTAGTGTCTGAAAAGCTTCTTCTTGCTTTTGCTCCCAAATAAACGGCTCGCTTTTCTGTGTTAGCTTCGTGAGTGGCAGAGTTATCTTAGAAAAGTTCGAGATGAACCTTCTGTAATAGCCTGCTAAGCCTAGAAAAGAACGTATCTCCGTAGGTGTCTTTGGAGTGTCCCAATCTTTTATTGCCTCGATCTTGGCAGGATCAACGTGTATTCCCTCACTGTTAACAACGTGGCCTAGGAATTGAACCTCTTTTAACCAAAACTCACACTTAGAAAATTTGGCATAGAGTTTCTCTTCCTTTAACAGTTCCAAGATCGTTCTCAGATGTTGCTCGTGTTCTGCTTTGCTTTTAGAATAGATCAATATGTCATCAATGAAAACAATAACAAATTGATCTAAATACGGCTTACACACACGGTTCATGAGATCCATGAAAACCGCGGGTGCATTCGTCAAACCAAAAGGCATCACCATGAATTCGTAATGCCCGTATCTGGTACGAAACGCCGTCTTCGGTATGTCTTCGTCTTGCACTCTAAGCTGATGGTATCCGGAACGCAGATCAATCTTCGAAAAGTATTGAGCTCCTTGTAATTGATCAAACAAATCATCGATCCTCGGTAGTGGATACCGGTTCTTGATGGTTAGTTTGTTTAATTCCCTGTAGTCTATGCACATTCGAAAAGATCCATCCTTCTTTTTCACGAACAAAACCGGAGCTCCCCAAGGTGAGTAGCTCGGTCGGATGAAACCTTTATCAAGTAGCTCCTGTAATTGATTAGATAGTTCCTGCATCTCCGAAGGTGCTAACCTATAAGGGGATTTAGCAACAGGCGTTGCTCCAGGAATCAGATCGATACGAAACTCTACCGGTCGCACAGGTGGCAAACCAGGTAAATCCTCCGGAAATACTTCAGGATATTCCTTCACTATCGGTACATCTTGTATTGTTTTCTTGTCTTCGTCTTTCTCCACCACATGAGCCAAGAATGCTATGCACTTCTTTTGCAGACACTTACGCGCTTTTATGCATGAAATGATCTTTACGTTTCTCTTTGTTTGATCCCCACGAACTTCCAATACACGATCATCCGTTACTGGAATCCGAAGTAGCTTTTCAGAACAAATGACTTCAACTCGATTGAGTAAAAGCCAATCCATCCCCACGATGATATCGAAACTGCCCAACTCCATCGGCAACAAGTCGATGGAAAATGTATGATCTATAAGTGTAAGTGGGCAGTTCCTAAGTATAGTGCTAACAGTAACTTGTTTTCCATTCGCTACCTCAATCATGTATGGGGAATCTAAAGTTTCCTCAGTAAGACTAAGTTGTCGTGCAAAATCAGATGAAATAAAGCTCTGGTCTGCACCAGTATCAAATAATATGGATGCATAAGAGTCATGTAAAAGAAATGTACCAGTGACCACATTAGGGTCCTGACGTGCAGCATTGGCTCCTATGACAAAAGCTCGTCCACGAGGTGCTTGTGCTCCAGCTTGCACCTTCTTTGGACAGTTGCGGGAGAAGTGACCTGGTTCCCCGCAATTGTAGCAGTCTCTGTTGTTGTTATTGCTTGGGTTCTGTGGTGGTGGTGGTAGTGCTCTTGTTGCAGTGTTGGTAGCCTGATTCACCGCAAATCGGCATTTGTTCACCCAATGGCCAAACCGGCCACAATTCGTGCACTTCCTGCATTGAGCACCAGCAGGATGATGATACTTGCAGCTTGTGCACTGGGGATATTCCCCTCCATAACCCCTAGTATTAGGGTGGATAGGTGCTGCAGGTGCCTGTCTCAGTGGGGTGACGGCCGCATAGTTCTTAACGACCTTCTGTTTCTTTTTCTGATGGTACTCGGGCTTCTTTGATGTTGTTGCTTCCTTGGACTTCCCTGTTTCATCTTTAAGAACTCCAGACTTCACCATCACATTGGTGAGTTTAGCAGATAAGGAGATAGCAGACTCCAAGGTAGCAGGATATGCAGCCAACACGATGCTTTGGATGCAAGAAGGTAATCCCGCCACATAACGGTCAATCAGCTTTTCTAATGTTGGTACCATTTCTGGCACCAAAGCTACCAGCTCATGATAGCGTGTGGTGAAAGTCATATGATCAGCTCCCTTCATCACATGATTCGAGAGCTCAATCTCCAGTTGCTGCAGTTCATGTTTCGGGCAAAACTCATTTCTCAGAAGAAGTTTAAATTCTACCCAAGGCATCGCCATTGCCTCATCTCTTCCCTTAGCTCTTATCTGGGCGTTCCACCAAGTCAAAGCTCGCTTGCTAAAAGAACTAGCTGCATAGCGAACTTTGTGATGTTCGGGACAACTGCTGATGTCCAAAGTATTTTCCATCTTCTCAAGCCATTGGATCAGTCCAACAGCTCCTTCAACTCCTGTGAAGCTTGGGGGTTTGCATCCTACAAAGGACTTGTAGGAGCAATCAGAAGTATGACTGGTGTTTCCACTAGCCTCGCCTGTGGTATGGCCAGAATTGTTGCCATGACTTTGAATCCTGTTAATCATCTCAGGGATGACATCCTTCAGCTGACTGGTCAGTTGAGTACTCAGCAGTGTTGCCAAGGCAACAGTAGTGGGGTCAATGACTGGACCTGTGCTCGTGTTCGGAGGAGGACTATGCGGAGGAGGAGGAGGCGGCGGTGGTGAATCTGGTGGTGACGGTGTCGATGAGTGAGGTGCAGAGACTTGTGGAGTAGGTTGTTTTCTCGGCGGCATTCTGTTCATAACACAAAGAATTTGGTTAGTGCAGTGATCGAACGTAGAAAACATAATACAAGCTTAAGACTTAAGTTCTCTACATGAGGGTCCCTAAGTTATAGTCTAGGCCAAACCGTTTAAGTAGATGACCTATTATTCTCTATAACCTTGAGCTCTGATACCAATCTGTCACACCCCGAGCCGGCGGGGTTGGATCGGAGTCCCCGCCGGGCGGAAGGTTCCCGGGGCGTGATATCGCGGATGATAATCATGATGATCAGATTGTTTACATAGCATCAACGTTTAAGAATATCTAAAGCACAATCAAATGATATATAGGATTACAAAGTTAAATTACAATAGCAATGTTCTGCAATTTAACTAAGTAAACCTAATCAAAAGAATAATGTTTATATCTTGTATATGTACAAGATATCAAAAGTAATATGTGTCATCAACAAAAGTTGTGCTTTCCAAAAGTCTACTAGGTCCTCTATCTAGGCATCCTAGTATGTAAATCCAAGAGCTTATGCTTAAACCTGTTCTTCACCTGAGAAAGCATGTAAAAAGATCAAGTCAACACAACGGTTGGTGAGTTCATATAGTTTATAAGTTTAAAAATAGTTTCACAAACCTCCTTCGGTAAAACCTTAACCTCATTAACTCCACCTGTAATATCCAAGTCGGTATGCTTATATATAGGGCATATGTAAGGGAACAAGCCCTAGCCAACATCCCATCACATACTAACCCGGATATGACATTGTTGTTAATAATAATTAAGCATTTTACCTACCAATCAATTCAATCCTCATCAAAGCCTTTGTTATCTGTTTCAATGTTTTCATGTCTAATGTATTCGTACGTGTTAGTTTCTCATCATGTTTATCAAGCATCATAGATTCACACACACACATAGGTTAGCAATTACATATCTCCTATAAGCAGACAAAAGCTCTGGAATACCAGAAGTTTAGCAATTACATGTCTCTTATATAGATAACAGCTTAGCATTCAACAAGTTCATGTTTAGCCTTTACATACCTCTTATAAGACGACAAAAGCTCTGGAATACCAGACGTTCAGCAATTACATGTCCCTTATAACCAGGTAATAGCTCCGTAACGTTACGTTTATGTTTAGCCTTTACATACCTCATATAAGCCGACACAAGCTCTGGAATACCAGACGTTCAGCAATTACGTGTCCCTTATAACCAGGTAATAGCTTAGAATCGATACTTTCATGTTTAGCCTTTACATACCTCATATAAGCTGACAAAAGCTCTGGAATACCAGACGTTCAGCAATTACATGTCACTTATAACCAGGTAATAGCTGAGTATCATTACGTTTATGTTATTACATGTATCTCACCCCATAGGTACAAGCTCTGGAATACCAGACGTTCAGCAATTACGTAGTCTATGGTTAGATACATGTATGATGGCCTAGTAGCATGTAATAGTATCAAGTCTCATGTAATTGAATCAAGTATCATGTATTTGTATCATGTCTCATGTAATTGAATCACATCTCATGTAATTGAATCAAGTCTCATGTAATTGTATCAAGTATCATGTAATCGTATCCAGTATCATGTATTTGTATCATGTCTCATGTAATTGAATCACATCGCATGTAATTGAATCAAGTCTCATGTAATCGTATCAAGTATCATGTAATTGTATCAAGTAATCAACAATTGATTTTAAGCATCAAGCTTAAAGTAAAGGTTTCCATAATAAGAAATCATGTTTATGTTTAAACATTAAATAACATTTCAATAAAAATGTTTAACATGCTTCTCAGTCCCGAAGTAAAACAAATAAGTTTGAAAGGGGACAATGAACTCACCTTATGTCCTTAGTGATTGACTATGAAAAATAAGAATGCGCGCGCTCTTTGTTTGCTCTTGTTATGATGTTCAAACTCCTGTATTGATTTCATAATGTTGTAGGTCATAAGTATAAGTTTGTAATGATTCATTGTGCGTGTAAGTGTTAGTCCCAAAGTTGACTAACACTCGTGAACCTTGTTTGTTATCCGATCCCAATTCTTTTATTGTTCAAGATTTCATACCTGCTCATTATTTATAAGTTATCATTTTATAACGACCAAAATGATTACTTCATAATGTGTTTGCTCATTGTTTTTATCGTTCCAACCATCCTTCATACGTTCATCATTTATTTAGAATCAATTGGGGCCGGATAACCCATTGGACCATTTTGATAAAAAAAATCAGGCCTAAAAGTTATGTGTATGGGCCAAGGCAATCTAAATGAGCCGTGTACTAGGTTGTTGGGCCAAGAGGACTCATGTGAGTGTATTGGGCCGAATTAGTTAGGGTCATTGGGCCTCATGAGTTATGTGGGTCAACCCAATTGACATTGGACCTAATCAAATGGGCCGTAACATGTGTGTGTATAGGTTGAAAATTATGTGTTGACCCACTAAGGAATGGGCTAGCATAAAGTCTTTGGGCCGAATGGAATTGACATGGGCCGAGTTAATTGAGCCAACTAAATTTCTGACTTGGGCCGATTAACAACAGGTTGGGCCGAGAAAATGAATATCGAACAAACTAGTTGGGCCTAGTGCCGTTTGATCACAAAATGTTGGGCCGAAGGGGTGCATGTGGACTGAAAAATGTTGCTGGGCCATAAAGAATGCTATTGGGCCTGTTGTTCGGTCTGTTCAACAAATCAAAAGAAAAGGTTTTTCCCCTGGCAGCGAACTCTTTTGTGAGTTTAACAGAAGGTTAGGTCCTGGTTTGCTTTGCATGGTTCGTTGGAGATAAGACTGCCTCAAGGTTCGGCCCAACCAAGGTGGTGAGCGGCGAGAAGGGTACTCGGCTATCACTAGGTCGGCTTTGGCAGCCCTTTTTAAGCCTATTCTAACCATTTTCTAACTTGGGTTCTGCTTATACTGTTAACAAGGGTGACAAACAAGTGTTGGTGGATCATAGGTAGCATTGAAAGAGGTAGTAATGTCGGTTTTAGGTGCAGGTGTGCATGAGGTTTACGATGGCAGCAAGATTTGGCCATGGCAGCCCCGTTTTTACCCCTTTACAGCCACAATCAGCCCTTGTCAACCAAAAATAATCTTAATACAAGTTAATCTAGATGTTCCTATGCTGATTACACGTCAAAATCGTGAGCTATAAGGGCTGTATAAGCAGTTTTGAGGTGAAGAAGAAGATGAACAGTAACATACCTGCAGATCAGCCCCTTCTTTCCACGATTCCGACCAGTATACTTCGAGTTAGCTCCGATCCCTTGTACTTCTAGATTCCTCTCGTCGAGCCGGTCGTTTTGATATATTATACGCGCGATTCCGATGAGAAATGAAGGAGTTATGGCACTTTTTGTGGAGGTGTTCTTGTTGAAAACGGGAATTCGAAAATTAGAGAGAGAGAACGAGTTTGCTGCATTTTTTTTTTAGAAGAATGGGGGGAAATAAAGTCTTTTATGCCCCGGTTGTTTCCCCGCGAGTTCGGTCTCGCTCGGTGTCGGTTTCGCGTATTTTTACGCGCGTTTTATTACGGATTCGTAATTAAAGTTTTTTTTTTTTTAGATTGAAATTTAGATTTCTTTGATTATTTTTGATAAGTTTCAAAATTGTAAAACGTAAAATATTATCTTTTACTTATTTTTACTGTTTCGTTCGGGATCAGACTGTTAAATCTCGTTATTTCGTTATTAAATGTTAATTTCTCATAGTTTAACAAAAATAGTTTAACTTAAAACTTTTTAAGTGGAATTTACTAATAACCATTATTTTTAATTTATTTTAATTATTTTAACGTTCGTAATCGTTTTCGTTTTCGTTTCTTCAGAACGCGTCGCCATCGCACGTATTCGTTCGAATCATCATTCGAACGAACACGACGATGGTTTGGCTTTCCAGCTTTTGTTTTCTACTTTTCAGTCATTATTTCAAAATGTTAAACTCTCAGAATCATTCGTACAGATCGTCACCTGTACGAATAATTTGTCTGTTTAGCATTCCGTAACAACAACCGTTATGGTTTTGTTTTGTTTAACCTCACATACGTTTATGCAAACTAATATCACATCAAGTATTTATGTTTCAACACTGTGTTGTCTGACATGTTTCAGACTGTTAAACCCTAAGGTTTCAGTCAAATTCAGACAATCGTATAATAGTTTCATGTAAATCAAATGCATCAATAGTCTAAACATAGTTTCTCGAAATGTGTACCTGAGTTACTGTACATGTTTACTGTTACGACAAGCGTCCGGCACTGATGTTACACGAACCCTAGTTATGACGAACCCATGCCGGCGAGCCTCTTTACAACGAACCATTTGGGAGGAGCCACGAACCTTGCATGGTTCGCAGACCCTATAACCGAACCCTTGGTCCCATCTTAGCCGAACCATGTGGGATACTTTGGCCGAACCCTCGAACATCCTATCATCACCGAACCCTTTGGTTGAAGGGACGAACCTAAGCAGAAACCTAAGAGGGTTCGCTGCCCAAAATGGCAGCTTCCCTTTTCTTCGGCCCAACTTCAACCTATTTGGCCCAAAAGCTTTAATACTAGGCCCATAGGTGCGAGGTAAGCCCGAGGGAATTATAATTGATCCATTAGACTTTCAATTAGCTCGATAACACCTTGGAACGTTACGTAGAATACCTTTACATTGGGTGGCCAACTTAAATCCTTAGACCCAATCCAAGCTATTCGGTCACTATGATCCTAATTGGCTAGCGATTGTCTTTGGCGTGTTATAAATCCTACCTAAATGTTGTTGGGCCAACATCACATCCACTTGGTCCTAAGAGGCCCATGGACCTATACTTAAGCTCATCATGGTTTTAGGGGCTTAAGGTCCATATTGTGGCCCACAAAACTCAAAGTAAATTGTAATTCGATCTTATTTGGGTTTAAGTTTATGACTGAACTTAATCATGAGATCAAATCACAAACACAAAGACTTGGAAACAATTGAACAGCTTTTCACAACTCATGTTATCAAATGGTTTATCAAACACTTAAACATATGTGGCACACAAACAAGTTGTCATACAAAAGAACATTTCACAAGTTTCTTGAACCCATGATCAATCAAGTAATCAAGAATTAATCAAGTTCATGAGAACACAAGTCAATCAATGAATCAAAGTCTATACAATTATAAATCTTATATCTTATGTATGATTACAATGATATAGGAACAAGTTAGAAGTCTTGTTTGCTACTTGCTAACTGTTTAAGTTCAGAGTCTACTGCAGACAGGTGAGAACTTTAGCCCCCTCTTTTACTGTTTTATAACTGTTTTGGGGTGGAACACGTGATCAAAACCGCTATTTCAATCTTGTTTCATGGCACAGTTTATGTGTATTCATAAGCATTACAGGTTTATCTTATGAATCCAAGGGATTCTTCAACTGTTTAAGGAACTGTCAACTGTTTTAAAGGAAATTATTCACTGTTAAACTTTTATTAATAAAAAGGATTTATAAATTGTTTCTTTGAAATGTTTTATAATAGTTTCATTCAAATGTTCTTTTAAAGGTTAAATGTTGTTATATAAATGGTTTCATAAACTCTTCTTTTGTTATAAACCTTGTTGTTATACAAGGTCATCACATCATGGTATTCAAATCAAGAGATTCATTTCATGTTACATAAACAAAGGATTCAACTCGTGGAGTTAAATCCAGGTTTTCAATAAGACATTAACACATCCGGTTAAAGTAAGATTCAGAAAACACGGTGTCCATTGTTGTCACACCCCCAATTTCAACTAACGGAATCACACCGTTTGGGAACGTGACAAACCAGGATCTCAGATCATTAGACATAGCGAAGACCTCTATATGAATTTCAAAAACATATGTTGGTCTTTAAAACAAACATAATAACCAGAGTTTATAAAAAGTGCGGAAGCGTTTAAAAACCATGAATAGTTGTAAATCAAAACATTACAATTCAAAGTACTTAAATATTCAGATTTAAATAATCAAAGTGAAAGAAATGCATGAGACTCTATCTTCCTAGTCCATGCCAGCTGTTACGCGCGCCTTAGCGTCCTGAGAAAACATGCAATTCAAGTCAACACAAAGGTTGGTGCATGACACAGGTTTTAAGTAATCATAGTGTTCAAAACATCAGTTTGAATAACAAGTTGTAGATAACATAATCACAATTGCACAGTCATGATAGCTAGTCATATAACTATTTACATACGTGTTCGACACCGAAGCTGACTAGTTGCCATGCTATAGCATGTTTTCGCCTTGCCACTATTGTCTATCACAACAATAGTAAAATTGTGTTTGGTCAGTCAAACACCTGCGTAGATCCCATCTACCAGGTGAGGTTTGTCAAACCTAATAGATCTATTTCCAACTACCACGCTTTGCATTACAGCAAACTAAACGGTTCGAGGTGTGTAAGGACTTTCAAGTTGATATGTTTTCACATAATGTAAACAGATAACTCATGCAAGTGATATGTATCTAAAATCAGTTTGTTGCACATGTTTTCTCCCCCAAAACAGTTTAAATTAAGAAAGGGGCCGTGTACGCACCTTTGATAGTAGTAGAATGATCAAACACGTGTGAACTTGCGTAGAAATCCTCTACGAAGAATCTGTGATTTAAACAATAACCTATTGTTATTCGAATAATCGTTTTGTGCTTAAAATCACATACGTATCAACATACGTACGTTAAAGTGTGAGAATTTAGGCATACGGAAATACGCGTGCTTTTGAAATCGTTTAAATAAAATCACATTTGATTTTATTTAATTAAACGTAATTATACGCGATTTCGTGTTCGGATTAAAATATGGATTTTATCATTCTAATACGTTCGGAATTTCGTTACGGTTCCAACGCAACTTGAACGAGTTAAAACGGAATTCGTACGCGATAGTTATGATAAAATCACTAAAATACTAAAAAAAATCTAAAAACCAGCAGAGGCCGGGATCGAACCCGCGACCTCCACTTCCTAACACCCATGAACTACCAACTCAACTGCTTTCTATTTCATTAACAATGTTCTGCTTCAATTGTTTTAACCACAATCGATCGGGTTTCCCCTTTTCTCTTTAAACCGGATTTCATCACACCCAATTGACCTCAATTCGAATCTGGATCGAACTTAAACCCATGAAATTTTGTTTCTGGAATCTAATCGATCCTATAGATGGTTTTAATTCAAAAAAATCACTCACTATAACTTGATTCATTTTGATTTACTCATATCAAAATCAAGTTCCAATACTCTTAGCTCGATTGGATAGAATTTGCTAAATTTTGACACAATTAACATGGGGTTAATCTTGTTCGGCATTCTCTGAATCTACTTGTACACTTAATTTGATTCTAATCCCCGATTTCATGGAAAACCCCAATTCGTTGAAACATATGAACCCTAAAAATCAAAGTTGTTCAATTCCCTATTGTAATATGAAATTAACATGGGTTTCTCCTTAATACCCACATTTCGAACCTGTATGCACAATTTGATTCGATTTTTATTACTGTCTATAACAAAACCCCCAAATCTTTTTATTATATAAGCCCTAGAAATCGACTTCCAATCATTCGCATTCGTTTGATGAAATTTACCTATGGATTATATTTAAGATACCATTTCGAAACTGATAGTGAGTTCTAATTTGACTACTAAACTCGTTTAAGCAGAAATCCCCAAAATCGTTCTTATTTAGAACCCTAGAACTCAAATTCCAAACATTCGTTGTTATAAATCGAAATTGACTTATGTTTACCCTTAATCGGCCATATTAGAAGGTGTTGTAGTGATTACATACCTGGTTTGATATCGAATTGATATACTTCGACTTGTGATGGAATTTCGGTCGAGTCTCAATCGGTTTCTTCAATCCTGAGCTCTTGAGATCAAATTGATAGATGTTACAGCCTCTAACTGTGCCGACTAAGGTCTCTGAATGCTTGATTTCACGAATTATGATACAATTTGATGATTTTGATGTATCATGAAACGGTTACGGCTTTTCAATCGATTAGAGGAGTTAATTACAACACTAATGAACTAATAACGCCTGTTACCCACTATTAATCATTAATAGAATGATTAAAGGAATTAAATTTTCGGTTTTTACTAAAATTCAATATGAAATTCGAATTTAATCCACAATTTGGGCCGAATTTTGACTTGTATAAGTCAAAATTGGTCCTTTTCCTTTTTACAAGTCTACTTCTTGTAGATTGGATATTCCTAAACCTAATTCGATTAATTATACCACTTCTGATTCAATCTTGATTGATTTCGAATCATATCTGTCAATTCCCGATTAACAGTATTAATCTGAACTTGCCGGATTGTCACTAACTGATTAATTGCTATATTATGGGTCTTAATTTCTCCAATTGGGCCTCTTAAATATGACTGGGCCTATCCTGAACTCATTAGACCTATCCTGGACTCATTGGGCCCATTTGGGCCTCATTGGCCTTCCTTGGGCCTACTTTGGCCTACTTGGGTCTCAGTGGGTCTTCCTTGTTTTCCTTGAGCCTAACTTAATCTTATTGGGCCTACTAGACTTTGTTGGGCTTTCATAGACTCCATTGGGACTTATCGGAGCTTATTGGGCCTTACTGGGCCTCTCTTGGCTTATTGGGCTTGTGAAGGTTAACAAAGTTAACTTGAAAAGTCGGATTGTCACATCATCCCCTTGTTGAAGGAATTTTCGTCCCGAAAATTAACAAGTGTTAAGAGTAGTTAGGAAACTACTTACGAGTTTAAATCGTACATGTTAGTGTGATTTTGATCATTCTGTGTGCTTGTGTGTACTTACACACAAAGTCTAATGCTTGCAACATCACAACTCAATTGTGATCGTTCAATGTAACTGTTTTGCGTGTACACTAGTTAGTTCACCTCACACATTCTGTGTGATCATACTGTGTTGTGTAACCTCACACATAGTGAGTGTCTGAAACTGTTTGTACTATGCAACCCCGCACATAGCAAAGTGTATGTAATCAATGTACTATGCGACCCCGCACATAGCAAAATGTATGTAACCAATCGTGTATGTACTACCATAACATGTAACATATGAAATGTAGCACATAAAACATATAAAATGTAATGTAGCACAAATATCTGTAACAAAATCAATTGAATAAATAAAACGTTTGTGCTTACAGTTTGAAATTTGCAGTGTTGATGTGTGAAAGCATCACGTCATCCCCTTGTTGAAGGAAATTTCGTCCCGAAATTTAGCGTGCGCTCTCAATGTTAGCAGTAGGTGTCTTGAATAGATGAGGATATTTCTTCATCATTTGATCTTCTCGTTCCCATGTGAATTCAGGACCCCGTCTTGAATTCCATCGGACTTTGACTATCGGAATCTTGCTTTGCTTCAGTTGTTTGACCTCTCGGTCCATGATTTCTGCTGGTTCTTCAATGGATCTTAGTTGTTCATCTACTTGTATTTCTTCCAACGGTACAATCAATGTCTCGTCAGAAAGACATTTCTTTAAGTTCGACACATGAAACACATCATGAACTCCACTGAGTTCATCCGGTAGTTTGAGTTGGTACGCAACCGGACCAATCCTTTTCAGAATCTCAAAAGGTCCTGCGTAACGTGGACTAAGCTTGCCGCGCTTGCCGAATCGTATCACACCTTTCCAAGGTGATACCTTTAGAAGAACTCGGTCTCCCACTTGAAATTCCAACGGCTTGCGACGTTTATCTGCATAACTCTTCTGTCGATCCCGAGCCGCTGCCATACGGTTCCGGATTTGAACTATCTTCTCTGTTGTTTCATGCACCAGTTCAGGACCTGTTATCTGACTGTCACCAATTTCAGCCCAGCAAACTGGTGAACGACATTTGCGACCATACAAAGCTTCAAACGGTGCTGCTTGAATACTTGTATGATAACTGTTGTTGTAAGAGAATTCCACCAACGGTAAATGATTCTCCCAGCTATCACCAAAATCAATTACACAAGCTCGTAACATATCCTCGAGCGTTTGAATCGTTCGTTCACTTTGACCGTCGGTCTGTGGATGATAGGCGGTACTCATATCCAAACGAGTCCCCAATGACTTATGAAGAGATTTCCAAAAATTAGAAGTAAACCGGGCATCCCGATCTGATATGATAGAGATCGGCACGCCATGTCGTGCTACTACTTCCTTAATGTAAATACGAGTCAACTTCTCCATCTTGTCAGTTTCTTTGATTGCTAGGAAATGTGCAGATTTCGTTAAACGATCGACAATTACCCATATCGTATCACAACCGCTCGGTGTACGGGGTAACTTAGTGATGAAATCCATTGAAATCTGTTCCCATTTCCACATCGGTATCTCTGGTTGTTGCAGTAAACCAGATGGCTTCTGATATTCAACTTTGACTTTCGAACAAGTCAAACATTTGCTAACGTACTTAGCAATATCAGCTTTCATGTGAGGCCACCAATACAGTGCCTTCAAGTCATGGTACATCTTGTCTGATCCCGGATGGACTAAATATCTAGACTTGTGTGCTTCGTCCATCACGAGTTCCCTTAAACCTCCATATAAAGGTATCCACATTCGATCAATGAAATAACGAATTCCATCAGGTTTAACATTCAATTGTTCTTCCATTCCTCGTAAAGATTCCGGTACTAATTTTTCCGTTTTCAAAGCCTCAATTTGAGCACTGTGTACCTTGTCTGGTAAGTCAGTATGTATTGTCATCATAATTGCGCGAACCCGTCTTGTTCCCGTTGTATCTTTTCTGCTCAAAGCATCGGCTATAACATTAGCCTTTCCCGGGTGATACTTAATCGCACACTCATAATCATTCAACAATTCAACCCATCGTCGTTGCCTCATGTTAAGCTCCTTCTGATCAAAGATATGTTGCAAACTCTTATGATCAGTGTAAATGGTACACTTAGTTCCATACAAGTAATGCCTCCAAATCTTTAAAGCAAAAACCACTGCTCCTAACTCCAAGTCATGAGTAGTGTAATTCTTTTCGTGTGTTCGTAGTTGTCTGGAAGCATAAGCGATCACTTTATCCCGTTGCATCAACACACATCCCAAACCCTGTCCAGATGCGTCACAATACACCGCAAAGTCTTCCGTTCCTTCCGGTAAGGACAGAATCGGTGCGCTGCAAAGCTTCTGTTTCAATAACTGGAATGCAGCTTCTTGTTTATCCGTCCAGTTATACTTTGTTCCTTTGTGCGTCAGAGCTGTAAGTGGTTGAGCGATCTTTGAGAAACCCTCAATGAATCGTCGATAATAACCCGCCAAACCAAGGAATTGTCGTACCTCGGTAGGGGTCTTTGGCGCTTCCCAATTCTTAATCGCTTCAATCTTTGCTGGATCAACATGTATACCCTTTTCATTAACTATATGACCCAGAAATTGTACTTCCCTCATCCAGAAATCACATTTCGAGAACTTAGCATACAGTTGTTCTTGTTTCAATAACTCTAGCAGTAATCGAAGATGTTCAGCATGTTCCTCCTCAGACTTTGAATAGATGAGAATGTCATCAATGAAAACAATGACAAACTTATCCAGATAAGGTTTACAAACACGATTCATGAGATCCATGAATACAGCTGGAGCGTTTGTCAACCCAAATGGCATGACCAAGAACTCATAATGGCCATAGCGCGTCCTGAATGCTGTCTTTGGAATATCCTCCTCCTGGACTCTTAGTTGATGATAACCCGACCTGAGATCAATCTTCGAGTAGTAACTCGAACCTTGCAATTGATCGAACAGATCGTCAATCCTGGGTAACGGATACCGGTTCTTGATAGTAACCTTGTTCAATTCCCGGTAATCGATACACATTCGGAAAGTTCCGTCCTTCTTCTTTACAAACAATACTGGAGCTCCCCATGGTGAAAAACTAGGTCGTATAAAACCCTTATCCAACAATTCTTGCAATTGTGTGGATAACTCTTGCATTTCTGACGGTGCAAGTCGATAAGGCGCCCTAGCTATCGGTGCTGCGTCTGGTGTAAGGTCGATTCGGAATTCCACCTGTCTGACAGGCGGTAATCCCGGCAAGTCTTCTGGAAACACCTCCGGAAATTCACAAACTATAGGTATATCTTCAAGTTTCTTCTCAGCTACCGGCTTTTCAGTTATAAGTGCTATAACTGCCGTATGACCTTTCCGCAGACATTTGTGTGCTTTCATACAAGATATGAGACGCAGTGGCGTACTGCTCTTCTCTCCTTGTACATATAATGTCTCTCCCTGCGGAAGAGGTATACGAACAATCTTTTCATGGCATACAATTTCAGCCTGGTTCTTAGACAACCAGTCCATGCCAATAACTACATCAAAACTGCCTAAGGCAATAGGCATCAAATCAATCTCTAATGTCTGACCCATCAAATCAAGAATACATCCCTTATAAATGTTTTCCACTACAATCAACTTACCATCCGCTAACTCCACAGTATAGGGACTATCTAAGGCAGTGGGACTAACATCTAGTGACTTAGCAAGTGAACTAGATACAAAACTCCGGTCGGCACCAGTGTCAAATAACATAGAGGCATAGTGATTATTTAAGAGGAACGTACCCGTAACGATGTTGGGATCCTCCCGCGCTTGACGTCCTCCAATCACGAACGCCCTGCCTCTAGCACCGTTGTTGTTGTTATTATTGTTGTTGTTGTTGTTGTTGTTGGTGCCATTGCCATTACCGTTGCCACCTCCATTACCATTACCATTACCATTGTTGTCCCCGCCTTTCTTAAGTTGTGGGCAATCTTTCTTGAAATGGCCCATCTTGCCGCACTCAAAACAACCTTTCTGCGCGTTGTTTTGATTGTTATTATGGTTGTTATTGTTGTTCTGCAGCTCTCCGCGACAATCCTTAGCCGCATGTCCAACCTTGCCACACCTCTGGCACTTAGCTCTATCACATTGGTTACCCGCATGATGGTAACCACACCTGTTGCACTTGGGGTGCTTACCAATATAGCCCCCTGACGATGATGATTGCTGACCACTGTTTGAATTATGATAGGACTTGTTCGAGTCCTGCTTCCTGTTCTGCTGTTGGTTATTACCCTTGTAGTTGTTGCTTTCCCACTTCCTCTTGTGATCTCCTACCTTAGTAGCAGATGTCCGCTTAGGCAGGGTTCCCTGTAACACTGCCTGATCAGTAAGCTGATGTGCTAGACGAACAGCTTGTTGGATGGTGGTGGGATTTGCTGAAGTGACCATCCCTGAATCTGAGGCACTAGTCCTCCAATATACCGTTCAATCCACTTACTGACTGGAGTAGCCATATGTGGTAGCAGTCTGGCCAGTTCATGCGATCTGGTCGTATATTCCTCAATGTTTGACCCCTCCATCTTGAGGTGCCAATACTCTTCTTCCAACTTCTGCATTTCACTACGAGGACAATACTCCTCTTGTAGTAAGGTTTTGAAGTTGTTCCAGGTCAATGCATTTGCTTCACCCAACCCCAGGGTCTGAACATTGGAGTTCCACCAAGTCAGGGCTGGACCCTCCAAAGTTCCAGTAGCAAATTTCACTTTGCTGTCATCCGGGCAGTTGAACATCTCGAACACAGATTCAGCTTTTTCAATCCATCGGAGAAGTCCTATAGCCCCCTCCGATCCCTTGAAATTATGTGGCTTGCTGTCCAAAAACATTTTAAACGTGCATGCCTGTGGATTTAACAATCCCCCAGCTGGACCATGTGGCCCCGTGTTGTGTGCCTGTGCGTACTGTGCGATTGCCTCGGCAACCCTGTTGTTGATTAACTCATTGAGCTCAGCAACAGTCATCTGAACATTTCCTTCAGCCATTTCCTTCCTATTTACAAGAAATGTTAATGCACAATCAAAATCCAATTTTGACATGTGTAAGTAAAAACAATAAATACAACATGTAATATAAACAACACAGTTGTTGGAAACAAACAATAGTTCTTTCATATATAGAAACTTCTTTGAATACAATACTTTTGAAATGAAATACAAAATTTCAAACTACTAATGTAGGAACACAACCCGTTCCTAATAAGTTTAAATAAAACAGAAAGTAAAAGAAAACAATAATCAGTCGTCCTCAACGGCGGATTCAGGATCGGACTCAGCAACTGGTGCTGGTTCCTCCCCTTCTTCCTCCTCATCCTCCTCCTCGTTCTCAGAGGCCACCAAATCCTCCAAGGCTTCTACTCTACCCTCCAAGAATAGAGCTCGGTTTTCTGCAGTGTCGAGACGACCCATCATGTTCCACATCTCATCTCGCATGTCATGAACCAGTTGGGCAAGTTCCTCTTGCCTCTCAATGGCATCCCATAACTCCTGAGATCTCTGATAGAGCTTCTCCTCTGCTGTATCCACGTCCTCGCGCAACTTGGCGATCTCCTCTGCGTCCGTCCTTTGCCTCTTAGGCTCAGGAGCGTCCAGTGCTGGTGGTGGGTGTGTAGAAGGTCCCTCAGCAGGAATCTGCTGAGTATCCTCCTCCTCTGCCGGATCCTCATCCGGGTCCTCCTCTGGATCCTCATCGGGATCCTCATCTGGATCCTCATCAGGATCCTCGTCTGGATCCTCATCAGGATCCTCGTCTGGATCCTCATCAGGATCCTCCTCTGGATCCTCATCAGGATCCTCCTCGGGGTCTTCCTCCGGATCCTCCTCTGGATCGGAGTCCTCCATGTCATACGGTGGAGGTGATGGAATGGGTGGTGGTGGTGACGATGGTGGTGCCGGAACTATCGGCTCCTCGTCCTCTGAATCATCAATGATAATATACGGGACTGATGATGAAGCCATGCCTGTTACATAATATCATATGTAAGTACAGTGCCATGGAATACGTAAACAAATCAATTACATAATGTCATATGTAATTTCTAAGCAATACGTATAATCAGATGTGTCTAACGTCTAACAGTCATAGTCTAGGCCTACAAATGCAAACCTAATTCGCTATAACTAAAGTCTCTGATACCAATCTGTCACACCCCCAATTTCAACTAACGGAATCACACCGTTTGGGAACGTGACAAACCAGGATCTCAGATCATTAGACATAGCGAAGACCTCTATATGAATTTCAAAAACATATGTTGGTCTTTAAAACAAACATAATAACCAGAGTTTATAAAAAGTGCGGAAGCGTTTAAAAACCATGAATAGTTGTAAATCAAAACATTACAATTCAAAGTACTTAAATATTCAGATTTAAATAATCAAAGTGAAAGAAATGCATGAGACTCTATCTTCCTAGTCCATGCCAGCTGTTACGCGCGCCTTAGCGTCCTGAGAAAACATGCAATTCAAGTCAACACAAAGGTTGGTGCATGACACAGGTTTTAAGTAATCATAGTGTTCAAAACATCAGTTTGAATAACAAGTTGTAGATAACATAATCACAATTGCACAGTCATGATAGCTAGTCATATAACTATTTACATACGTGTTCGACACCGAAGCTGACTAGTTGCCATGCTATAGCATGTTTTCGCCTTGCCACTATTGTCTATCACAACAATAGTAAAATTGTGTTTGGTCAGTCAAACACCTGCGTAGATCCCATCTACCAGGTGAGGTTTGTCAAACCTAATAGATCTATTTCCAACTACCACGCTTTGCATTACAGCAAACTAAACGGTTCGAGGTGTGTAAGGACTTTCAAGTTGATATGTTTTCACATAATGTAAACAGATAACTCATGCAAGCGATATGTATCTAAAATCAGTTTGTTGCACATGTTTTCTCCCCCAAAACAGTTTAAATTAAGAAAGGGGCCGTGTACGCACCTTTGATAGTAGTAGAATGATCAAACACGTGTGAACTTGCGTAGAAATCCTCTACGAAGAATCTGTGATTTAAACAATAACCTATTGTTATTCGAATAATCGTTTTGTGCTTAAAATCACATACGTATCAACATACGTACGTTAAAGTGTGAGAATTTAGGCATACGGAGATACGCGTGCTTTTGAAATCGTTTAAATAAAATCACATTTGATTTTATTTAATTAAACGTAATTATACGCGATTTCGTGTTCGGATTAAAATATGGATTTTATCATTCTAATACGTTCGGAATTTCGTTACGGTTCCAACGCAACTTGAACGAGTTAAAACGGAATTCGTACGCGATAGTTATGATAAAATCACTAAAACACTAAAAAAAATCTAAAAACCAGCAGAGGCCGGGATCGAACCCGCGACCTCCACTTCCTAACACCCATGAACTACCAACTCAACTGCTTTCTATTTCATTAACAATGTTCTGCTTCAATTGTTTTAACCACAATCGATCGGGTTTCCCTTTTCTCTTTAAACCGGATTTCATCACACCCAATTGACCTCAATTCGAATCTGGATCGAACTTAAACCCATGAAATTTTGTTTCTGGAATCTAATCGATCCTATAGATGGTTTTAATTCAAAAAAATCACTCACTATAACTTGATTCATTTGGATTTACTCATATCAAAATCAAGTTCCAATACTCTTAGCTCGATTGGATAGAATTTGCTAAATTTTGACACAATTAACATGGGGTTAATCTTGTTCGGCATTCTCTGAATCTACTTGTACACTTAATTTGATTCTAATCCCCGATTTCATGGAAAACCCCAATTCGTTGAAACCTATGAACCCTAAAAATCAAAGTTGTTCAATTCCCTATTGTAATATGAAATTAACATGGGTTTCTCCTTAATACCCACATTTCGAACCTGTATGCACAATTTGATTCGATTTTTATTACTGTCTATAACAAAACCCCCAAATCTTTTTATTATATAAGCCCTAGAAATCGACTTCCAATCATTCGCATTCGTTTGATGAAATTTACCTATGGATTATATTTAAGATACCATTTCGAAACTGATAGTGAGTTCTAATTTGACTACTAAACTCGTTTAAGCAGAAATCCCCAAAATCGTTCTTATTTAGAACCCTAGAACTCAAATTCCAAACATTCGTTGTTATAAATCGAAATTGACTTATGTTTACCCTTAATCGGCCATATTAGAAGGTGTTGTAGTGATTACATACCTGGTTTGATATCGAATTGATATACTTCGACTTGTGATGGAATTTCGGTCGAGTCTCAATCGGTTTCTTCAATCCTGAGCTCTTGAGATCAAATTGATAGATGTTACAGCCTCTAACTGTGCCGACTAAGGTCTCTGAATGCTTGATTTCACGAATTATGATACAATTTGATGATTTTGATGTATCATGAAACGGTTACGGCTTTTCAATCGATTAGAGGAGTTAATTACAACACTAATGAACTAATAACGCCTGTTACCCACTATTAATCATTAATAGAATGATTAAAGGAATTAAATTTTCGGTTTTTACTAAAATTCAATATGAAATTCGAATTTAATCCACAATTTGGGCCGAATTTTGACTTGTATAAGTCAAAATTGGTCCTTTTCCTTTTTACAAGTCTACTTCTTGTAGATTGGATATTCCTAAACCTAATTCGATTAATTATACCACTTCTGATTCAATCTTGATTGATTTCGAATCATATCTGTCAATTCCCGATTAACAGTATTAATCTGAACTTGCCGGATTGTCACTAACTGATTAATTGCTATATTATGGGTCTTAATTTCTCCAATTGGGCCTCTTAAATATGACTGGGCCTATCCTGAACTCATTAGACCTATCCTGGACTCATTGGGCCCATTTGGGCCTCATTGGCCTTCCTTGGGCCTACTTTGGCCTACTTGGGTCTCAGTGGGTCTTCCTTGTTTTCCTTGAGCCTAACTTAATCTTATTGGGCCTACTAGACTTTGTTGGGCTTTCATAGACTCCATTGGGCCTTATCGGAGCTTATTGGGCCTTACTGGGCCTCTCTTGGCTTATTGGGCTTGTGAAGGTTAACAAAGTTAACTTGAAAAGTCGGATTGTCACAATTGTTGTAAACAAACTTATAAACCCATGAAGTATCATATTCATTAGCGTTAGTACTGGGTGATCACAACAAGGGAAAGCGGACACATTGTTTCTTATCCAGGATGGAGTTAGCTTTTAAATTTGTTTTAAAAGCTAACTGCAGGTCTGGTGTCATTGTTTTCTTATCCAGGATGGAGTTGGCTTTTAAATTTGCTTTTAAAAGCCAACTGCAGGTCTGGTGTCATATGGTTATCAAAACTGCTGACGTATTATCTAACTCCAAACGTGGTTTGGGACTTGATATTATTGGCTTTCGTGCGAACAGTGATTGGACTGTTTACACTCATTTTTCTTACTTGATGTTAGTTTGGGTTGCAGCTCATCCGTGTGAATCTTATGATGCTTTAACTTACCTATGTCTTATATCATATAACTCATGTTTACAAATGTTTAAACCTATTGTTCTCACCAACTACGTCTGTAGTTGACAGTTACTTTTCACGTGTTTCAGGTAATCAGGTTTAAGACATTTTCAGAGGCAACTAAGGAGACCATACTAGGATAGAACAAGATGAAGAAACATGCTAGGATGGATTAGAAACACACTAAATCCTAAATGTTTAATTGTCTTGTTTGGAGTCTTATTTTGTATACTATATTTTGGGTCTGTAGTTGTCTTACTTTTGGTAGATAGATTGTCTGTAACTAATCAACTGTCTAAACATTATGAAATGTAGTAATCCATTGTGGTTGTTCTTATTCAATACTTGTGCATGATTCAACTGTTCATACGTCACCGCGCCGTGGATTCCGCACGCGGCGCAGGGGTGTGACAGGTTGGTATCAGAGCCAAGGTTGTAGAGAACTAGGAAAAACCCAATGTTAAATGACCTAGACTATAACCTAAGCTACCCAATAGGACTAAGTGCTATAGGCTTGAGGATACTTAGGATCTAAGTAACTTGAGTGAGCATTAAGTCTACATCACGCTTGAAAGATCTTAGGGACATTTTTCTAAGATTAGACATCGAGTCAAGGAATTTGAACCGGAATTCTATAATTTTAGAAACCGGATTAAATTCTCACGCATATGCATTTAAGGATTTCAGAGGCAAGGATCTATATTCTTAGTATCCTTGATCTGAAATTCTCACACAGAGATCATTATAGAAATTCAGAGGCAAATATCTGTATTATCAGTATCTTTGATATGAATTTCTTGTCATATTCAGTATAGGAGTTAGAGGCAAAGATTGATATCTTTGATCTAAAGTCCTTGTCATATTCATTATGGGATTTAGAGGCAAAGATCTATTAATTTAGTATCTTTGATCTAAGATCCTTGTCATATTCATTATAGGATTCAAAGGTCAAGATCTATTAATTTAGAACTTGGATTTGAGATCCTTGTCATATTCATTATAGGATTCAAAGATCAAGATCTATTAATTTAGAGTCTCGATTTGAAATCCTTGTCATGTTCATTATAGGAATTCAAAGGTCAAGAACTATTAATTTAGAATCTTGATTTGAAATCCTTGTCATTGTTATCATTGTTATCATTATCAGGTGTTCATTATCATAGGAACTTTATAACTTAGAATCTGTGTAACAGTATTCTTTAGTTGAAGTTCTCACGAGAGATCATTATACTCGATACTGTAAGTATTGAGAACCTAGGTTAATTAACCTAGGACACACATGCTAAAACCTAAGGTTTTAATTTCTAAGTAAATTAAGAACCATGGTTTACATAATCATAGTCACAGAACAAGAGAAATCATGAAACAATCACAATCAATCAAGGGTTGGAATCTTAGCTTCAAATGCAAACGACGGATTAACGCTGACATGTTGAGGTAAGTGGTGGGTCGGTGAGAGCTTACCCTATATATAAGCTTATCTTGATAGGTCAGGGGGAATCCGGCGTTTGTATTTGGAGTAAGGATTCGGGATCAACTGGATACATGGAACATTAGTCAAAACACATGGGATACAATCATTTGGGAAACAATCATTGGTGAATCAAATCATAATGAAATTCAAACTTGGATGAACCAGACATTATGGTGAATCAACCAAGTTGTGAACATATCATAAATGTAAACCTTAAGTGAAATTCTTAAGTGATTACATCATTAGTACTTACTGGCATAAGTTAACAGGAAAGTGTAGAGCACACGTATGATTTAGTTCTACATGTTAACAACTGTTAGTAGGTGCACGCATAACATAATCATAGTTCAATCACGGAATCAATCATAGTTCAAGTTGATCAAAGATCATGGGATTCTTAATCAATGGAAAACACATGGAAATCAGTACAAATGTGTTGCCAAATGCTAGCAAGGGCATGATCGTGGTATACCGAAACGGTGGTGGGCAGCGAGAGTGAGCCCTATATATAAGCTATTTTCGGTATATCGGGAAAGTGTCAGTGTGTAGGTTTGGTGGAGAGATCATGAGACATCGTACATATTCACATGATAAGTATACAAATAAGTTGATAACTTATACGTGTACTGGATCATATTACAATTGAATGATAATACTAGTAGTATGGATATATTACTGACCTTATCATGAAAATTCAATTGTATCCATTCTCATTACTGACCCGCTTGTGGCTTCTATTCGTAGAATGCCTCCTCGACGAGACCCAAATGCTGGGGGTTCGACAAGCGGTAATGATGATGAAATTAACAAGATTGCTCGAGCTATCGCTGTTCACATGAGGGATGTGATCCCGGGTATGGTCACTGATATTACCCAGAATCTTCGGGGTAGTATCGGTGATTCTGCACACAACTCAAATGCCACAAACGCTGGAACTGCTAACTTTACTTTCAAGCAGTTCAACGATGCTAAGCCTCCTAAGTACTCTGGTACCGAAGGAGCTACCGGCCTACTGCAATGGCTGGAAAGCATTGAAGACATTCTCGACTTCACTGGATGTCCAGAGAATCTGAAGGTCAAGATGGCCTCAAGCGCTTTTCACAAAGGCGCGCTCACCTGGTGGAATTCTGAGAAGAACACCAGAGGACGTGAAGTCGCTCTAGCTTTACCATGGGACGGATTCAAGAACTTACTTGTGGAAAAGTTTTGTCCACGTCATGAACTGAAGAAACTGGAGGTAGAGATGTGGAATCTGGTGCAGGATAGTGGTGAAAACGCGAAGTATACAACTCGGTTCCATGAGTTGTGTATCCTCGTACCTCACTTGGTTACTCCTCTACCCCGCCGGATAGAGAAATACATCGAAGGCTTGCCTCTAGTTGTCAGAGGAACTGTTATGGGGAATAACCCCACTACCTTGGAAGCCGCGATTCAACTCGGTGCTACTCTGACCGAGGAGTATGTTAAATCGGGAGTGCTCACCCGAAAGGGATTTAAAAGAGCACAGATTGAGGAAGGCAAGAAGCCTGAACAGCATCACCACAAGAAGAAGAAACAGAAGACAATCAAGAACTTTGCAGCGTTGACTGCGGCTGCACCTACTCATGCTACTCCCCTCACTGCTATGCCACAACCCGCTAATGTCAGAAAGCAGTACACTGGCTCGTTTCCACTCTGCACCAAATGCCAGTACCATCATCTGCCCAATACTCCATGCAAGAAGTGTCTCAAGTGTAGGCGTATGGGACACTTTGCCGCGACTTGTCGATCTGCTCATCTTATTGCTGCAACAACTGCTGCCACAACTTCTACTGCTGCAGGTGGAAGAGCCTGCTATAATTGTGGGGCAGAAGGGCACTTCAGAAACCAGTGTCCAAAACTCAATAACAATACTGCTGCTGCTCGTGCTTTTGTGATTGGAACTGCGGAAGCACGTGAAGAGCCGGCAGTCATCACGGGTACATTTCTTATCAATGATCACTATGTTCCTATCATATTTGATACTGGTGCTGATAAAAGTTTTATCTCTGCTCATACTGCTTCTTTGCTTAATATGCAACTATCCACACTTACTGCTCCTTATACTGTAGAAGTAGCGAATGGTAAGACCATAGTTGTAGATTCCATAATTCATGCTTGTGAGCTAAGATTAAATGACCATCTCTTTTCCATCGATCTCATTCCTATGACTCTCGGAAGCTTCGAAGTTGTAGTAGGAATGGATTGGTTATCCAAGAATAACGCTGAAATCGTATGCTCGGAGAAACTCATTCGAATTCCCTTACCGTCCGGCGAAACGATGATAGTCTACAGTGAGAAACCATGCCGCGGATTGAAGATTGTATCGTGCATCAAGGCGAGGAAGTACTTGAAGAAGAAATATTATGCTTTCCTAGCTCATGTAGTGGAAAAGAAACCTGAAAAGAAAGCAGTTGGAGATGTACCAGTTATCAAAGAATATCCAGACGTATTTCCAGAAGACTTGCCTGGACTACCACCAGTTCGACAAGTGGAGTTTAGAATTGATCTCGTCCCTGGAGCAAACCCAGTGGCGAAGTCACCGTATCGATTAGCACCGTCTGAGATGCAAGAACTGTCTAGTCAGCTTCAAGAACTTTTAGACAAAGGTTTCATAAGACCGAGTTTCTCTCCGTGGGGAGCTCCGGTACTCTTTGTCAAAAAGAAAGACGGTTCATTTCGTATGTGCATTGACTATCGTGAGTTGAACAAGTTGACAATCAAGAATAGATATCCTCTGCCCAGGATCGATGATCTGTTTGATCAATTACAGGGAGCAACTTGCTTCTCTAAGATTGACTTACGATCTGGGTATCATCAGTTAAGAGTAAATGATGAGGATATACCAAAGACTGCATTTAGGACTCGATATGGACACTATGAGTTTGTGGTTATGCCATTTGGGCTGACCAATGCACCCGCAGTGTTCATGGACTTGATGAATCGAGTCTGCAGGCCATACTTGGATCAGTTTGTTATTGTCTTCATTGATGATATACTGATTTATTCCAAGTCAGAACAAGAACACGAGGATCATTTGAGGAAAGTCTTAGAGTTACTAAGAACTGAACGACTATATGCTAAATTCTCAAAATGTGAATTTTGGCTAAAGGAGGTTCACTTCTTAGGACATGTCATAAACAAAGATGGAATTCATGTAGATCCAGCCAAGATTGAGGCGATTAAGAACTGGACTACTCCATCTACTCCAACAGAGATTCGTTCATTTCTGGGTTTGGCAGGTTATTACAGAAGATTCATTGCAAACTTCTCTAAGATAGCCTTGCCACTTACCACATTAACTCAGAAAAGTCAAGCGTTTATATGGGGACAGAAACAAGAAGATGCATTTCAACTTCTTAAACAGAAGTTATGCAATTCCCCTATCCTTAGTCTTCCAGAAGGCAGTGATGATTTCATTGTCTACTGTGATGCTTCAAACCTTGGTCTCGGTTGTGTACTTATGCAACGGGACAAGGTCATTGCTTATGCTTCAAGACAACTTAAGGTTCACGAGAAGAATTACACTACTCATGACCTTGAGTTAGGGGCTGTGGTCTTTGCATTGAAGATTTGGAGACACTACCTGTATGGTACTAAATGTGTTATCTATACAGACCACAAGAGCCTTCAACACATTCTCAATCAGAAAGAACTCAACATGAGACAACGACGTTGGGTTGAGCTTCTAACTGATTACGACTGTGAGATTCGTTACCATCCGGGTAAAGCCAATGTGGTGGCGGATGCTCTTAGTCGCAAGGAACCAGTCAAACCAATTCGTGTTAGAGCCATGGAGATCAACACACAGCCAAACTTGAAAGACTTGATTCGTATTGCACAACAACAAGTAGTAACAGATAATCAACTCAAGACAGACTTGGATTGTGGTATTGAGAAGAAACTAGAACCTCGAGCTGATGGGTTGTTATATCTCAACGGCCGCATTTGGATTCCAAAGTCTAAAGAATTGCGCACACTCATCTGTGATGAGGCTCATAAGTCGCGATACTCAGTTCATCCTGGAGCCGACAAGATGTATCAGGACTTGAGGACATCTTACTGGTGGCCGGGAATGAAGAAAGACATAGCACTGTACGTGGGAAAATGTCTTACTTGTTCAAAGGTCAAAGCAGAACATCAAAAGCCTTCGGGACTTCTGCAGCAACCTGAAATTCCTCAATGGAAATGGGAAAAAATTTCCATGGATTTCATAACGAAGTTGCCGAGAACTCCGAGAGGTTTCGATTCGATTTGGGTGATCGTTGACCGACTCACCAAATCTGCTCATTTTCTCCCAATCCGAGAGGATTACAAGATGGAGAAGTTATCCACATTGTACATCAACGAAATCATTGCACGTCATGGTACTCCAACATCAATCATATCTGATCGTGATAGTCGCTTCACTTCTCGCTTTTGGCAATCATTGCAAAAGGCTTTGGGAACGCGTGTTAATCTTAGCACGGCGTATCATCCCCAAACCGACGGCCAAAGTGAGAGGACTATCCAAACACTTGAGGACATGCTCCGTTCTTGTGTCATTGACTTCGGTGGAAGTTGGGACACTCATCTCCCACTCATTGAGTTTTCATATAACAATAGCTATCATACGAGCATTCAATGTGCACCATTCGAAGCTCTATATGGTAGAAAGTGCCGATCACCGGTCTGTTGGACCGAGATTGGTGACTCACAGGTCGTAGGACCAGAACTCATTCAGGAAACATCAGACAAGATCACAATCATTCAGTCACGGCTTAAGGCTGCACGAGATCGGCAGAAGAGTTATGCTGATCGACGTCGGAAACCGCTTGAGTTCCAAGTTGGTGACCGAGTCTTACTCAAAGTTTCTCCCTGGAAAGGCGTTGTCCGATTCGGGAAGAAAGGGAAACTTGCACCAAGGTACGTTGGACCTTTTGAGATCCTGGAACGCATTGGTCCCGTAGCCTACAAACTCAAACTTCCAGTGGAGCTAAGCAATGTTCACGATACTTTTCATGTATCGAATCTTAAGAAATGCTTGGCGGATCATGATGTTCAGATTCCACTGGAAGACATACAGATTCAGAACAACATGCAATTCATTGAACGTCCAGTTGAGATCATGGATCATGGGGTCAAGAAACTTAAACGCAGCCGTATCCCGATCGTGAAAGTGCGATGGGAGGGCAAACGCGGTGCTGAGTTCACCTGGGAACGTGAAGACCAGATGAAGCTTAAGTACCCTCATCTTTTTACAGTATCTTCGGCTAGTTAATTTCGGGACGAAATTCCCTTAACTAGGGGAGACTGTAACATTTGTGCATATAGTCATGTAGTTGTAAACAGTATTAGAACAGTGTCTATTCATGGTTCAGTTCATCAATGTGATTCGTATGTTCAAAATGTGTGCTTGTGTGTTACAGGATCTTAGTAATCAGAAAACAAGTATGTATTATTTATTTACAGTCGATTTCACTAAGCAAGAACAGTAACTTGTTATATCGAAACAGTGGTGGGCAGCGAGAGTGAGCCCTATACATATATTGCGTTCGGTGTAACAGGTTAGTGTTAGTGCGTAGTGTTGAGACGAATAGTATAACAATTAATTAATTCAACCAAGATCGTAATCTGTAAGCGAGACTGAGTATAGTTATGGGTGACGATCCATAATAATACGAATGTTGAACTTATAATTACGATTAAACGGCTTTAAATAATTAATACGATCGTAAAACGTATGCGATTGCGGGTATACACGTAATTTCGAATGTTTTAACGATCTGGCAACACACGAAGAGTAAAATAATTAAATTAATTATTTTATATTTTTACAATTTTGAAACTCATCATTTAAATGAGTTTAATAACTATTTTTTTAAATAAAACCGCGTAAAATACGCGTTACGTTCCGGAAACGCGAACCGAGCGACCGAAACGAACCCGAACATCCCCCGAACTATAAAAGCTTTGAACAAAGCTTATTCTTTCATTTATTACACCACCAACCCATTCTCTCTCTAGAAATTCGTCCAAGCCATCCTCTCTCTAAAAACCAAGCTTTAAACGTTCGTAACTCGCTTATTTCTCAACGGAATTCGACGTTCTTGGTGTCCACGCGAAGCTCTCGACAAACTCTACACGAAAGTACAAGAATATCGCAGATCCATCCAGCCAAAAACGAGGTATGATCCAAGGAAGTTTCGGAAATTAGGGTTTTGGATGTGTATGTGCTTGAAACTTGATATATAACCGGTTCTAGTACACCATTCCTATTTTCGCACCCATAGCAACCTTGATCGTTGATAAGTTAGTCTAGATCGTGGCCTGGAAATGAATAATTCGATGAAGGGAGGTTGCAGATGAACAGGTTCGCTGGGAGCATGAAGCCGAACCCATAAGGGTTTCCTGGCCGAACCCTTGAGGTTCTCACGAGCCTTGCCGAACCCTAATGCAGATCCACGAACTTACAGGGTTCGTTAGTCGAACCTTTAGAGGATCTCACGAACCCTCCTACTGCTACGAACCCTAAGGAACCCACGAACCTTTGCATGGTTCGTGGCATCACCAACCAAACCCTCATGCAGCCTCAGTCATAGACGAACCCTTGCATGGTTCGTGAATCATGCAGACGAACCCTAGTTATGACGAACCCATGCCGGCGAGCCTCTTTACAACGAACCATTTGGGAGGAGCCACGAACCTTGCATGGTTCGCAGACCCTATAACCGAACCCTTGGTCCCATCTTAGCCGAACCATGTGGGATACTTTGGCCGAACCCTCGAACATCCTATCATCACCGAACCCTTTGGTTGAAGGGACGAACCTAAGCAGAAACCTAAGAGGGTTCGCTGCCCAAAATGGCAGCTTCCCTTTTCTTCGGCCCAACTTCAACCTATTTGGCCCAAAAGCTTTAATACTAGGCCCATAGGTGCGAGGTAAGCCCGAGGGAATTATAATTGATCCATTAGACTTTCAATTAGCTCGATAACACCTTGGAACGTTACGTAGAATACCTTTACATTGGGTGGCCAACTTAAATCCTTAGACCCAATCCAAGCTATTCGGTCACTATGATCCTAATTGGCTAGCGATTGTCTTTGGCGTGTTATAAATCCTACCTAAATGTTGTTGGGCCAACATCACATCCACTTGGTCCTAAGAGGCCCATGGACCTATACTTAAGCTCATCATGGTTTTAGGGGCTTAAGGTCCATATTGTGGCCCACAAAACTCAAAGTAAATTGTAATTCGATCTTATTTGGGTTTAAGTTTATGACTGAACTTAATCATGAGATCAAATCACAAACACAAAGACTTGGAAACAATTGAACAGCTTTTCACAACTCATGTTATCAAATGGTTTATCAAACACTTAAACATATGTGGCACACAAACAAGTTGTCATACAAAAGAACATTTCACAAGTTTCTTGAACCCATGATCAATCAAGTAATCAAGAATTAATCAAGTTCATGAGAACACAAGTCAATCAATGAATCAAAGTCTATACAATTATAAATCTTATATCTTATGTATGATTACAATGATATAGGAACAAGTTAGAAGTCTTGTTTGCTACTTGCTAACTGTTTAAGTTCAGAGTCTACTGCAGACAGGTGAGAACTTTAGCCCCCTCTTTTACTGTTTTATAACTGTTTTGGGGTGGAACACGTGATCAAAACCGCTATTTCAATCTTGTTTCATGGCACAGTTTATGTGTATTCATAAGCATTACAGGTTTATCTTATGAATCCAAGGGATTCTTCAACTGTTTAAGGAACTGTCAACTGTTTTAAAGGAAATTATTCACTGTTAAACTTTTATTAATAAAAAGGATTTATAAATTGTTTCTTTGAAATGTTTTATAATAGTTTCATTCAAATGTTCTTTTAAAGGTTAAATGTTGTTATATAAATGGTTTCATAAACTCTTCTTTTGTTATAAACCTTGTTGTTATACAAGGTCATCACATCATGGTATTCAAATCAAGAGATTCATTTCATGTTACATAAACAAAGGATTCAACTCGTGGAGTTAAATCCAGGTTTTCAATAAGATATTAACACATCCGGTTAAAGTAAGATTCAGAAAACACGGTGTCCATTGTTGTAAACAAACTTATAAACCCATCAAGTATCATATTCATTAGCGTTAGTACTGGGTGATCACAACAAGGGAAAGCGGACACATTGTTTCTTATCCAGGATGGAGTTAGCTTTTAAATTTGTTTTAAAAGCTAACTGCAGGTCTGGTGTCATTGTTTTCTTATCCAGGATGGAGTTGGCTTTTAAATTTGCTTTTAAAAGCCAACTGCAGGTCTGGTGTCTTATGGTTATCAAAACTGCTGACGTATTATCTAACTCCAAACGTGGTTTGGGACTTGATATTATTGGCTTTCGTGCGAACAGTGATTGGACTGTTTACACTCATTTTTCTTACTTGATGTTAGTTTGGGTTGCAGCTCATCCGTGTGAATCTTATGATGCTTTAACTTACCTATGTCTTATATCATATAACTCATGTTTACAAATGTTTAAACCTATTGTTCTCACCAACTACGTCTGTAGTTGACAGTTACTTTTCACGTGTTTCAGGTAATCAGGTTTAAGACATTTTCAGAGGCAACTAAGGAGACCATACTAGGATAGAACAAGATGAAGAAACATGCTAGGATGGATTAGAAACACACTAAATCCTAAATGTTTAATTGTCTTGTTTGGAGTCTTATTTTGTAAACTATATTTTGGGTCTGTAGTTGTCTTACTTTTGGTAGATAGATTGTCTGTAACTAATCAACTGTCTAAACATTATGAAATGTAGTAATCCATTGTGGTTGTTCTTATTCAATACTTGTGCATGATTCAACTGTTCATACGTCACCGCGCCGTGGATTCCGCACGCGGCGCAGGGGTGTGACAGCTGAACCCTGAACCACTGACAACGAACCTGTAATTGTTCTGAGCCACGAACCCTTTTAAGTCGTACCAGCACCGAACCTTCATTGTAGAAACGAACTATCCACGAACCATTCTATGTGAACCCTACAAATTCCTTCGACCGAACCTCACTCAAGATAGCAACGAACCATGGTCTCCTTGGCCGAACCCTAAGGGTTCGTTGGTGAGGTGAGGTTAGCCGAACCTTGGGGACCAACCCTAAAAGATTCGCTGCCCTGGACTACACTTCGAGCCTAGGAGTTGGTTAATGGGGTTAATATGGGTCTAAGAATCAATGAAAATAATGTTATAACTTAGGGAATGATTATGGATCATTAAAAATTAACATTTCATGAGGAGTTGATCATAAATGGTGCACGCATGTGTGGAAATAAATATGATTGAGTATGCATGAATCAAAAAGAAAACCCTAGTTGTGTGTGTGCATGGAATATGTAGGCGCATGGGATTAATACGAGTGTTAGTCACAAGTAAAGGGAAACAATGAAGCTAAATGGTGGGATAGAAGTTCTATAACTAAGATCATTAATACACATTAACAACTTTATAAGGGTTGTTAACATTAATGAATTGGACATCTATATCACATGGTTCAAACATTTTTGAAGTATGATGAAGTAAGAATCAAAAGGTTGTCATTGGGTCTTAGTGGGCCCAATGGGGCTTAATTAAGCCCATCATACATTAAGAGGTTACTTAAACTCAAGTAATGATGTTTACATAAAATAAAGATGTTATAAATTTATGAAAGTTAATTTAAAAAATTTCTAAAGTCTTGTTTAATTTGAAATGTACTTTATAAATGTCGTTGGTTTCTTTTGAAGTTAATGTTGTTATAAAAGTTAGTTGTAATATTATTGATTGGGATTTTGTTGTAAAATAGACACTGAAATTGTCTAGATTTTAAACAGAAAACAAAGGAAACTCTGCCGAAATTTCTAAAAATGTAAAGGTAAGTTACTACAACTAACTATGGGATTTGGGATCAAAAAGGGTAACTAAGTTAGCTTAGATTCTAGATGTACTTAGTACTAGGACACTTAATTGCACACACGACAAGACCAGACCTTAGGCACGACGACTACTACGCGCACTTATTGTATTCGAATTCTATTAAAATAACTCAGGAACTGAAGAAACCTAATTACAAACAAGAGTGCGCATTTTGTGTAGATCATTTACATAGCAGCACAGGTGAGTTCATTGCCCCTTTTCTAACATTTTTGTTTTAAAACACGGGGCTGAGAAGCATGCGTAAACTGTTTATTAAATTGTTTACTTAAATGCTTTTAAATTTTATATGTTCACATATATAAATGTTATTCTAGACCATGTCTAGGAAGATTTTATGCAGGTTTACTAACTGATTTACTTATTAATTAAGTGAATGATCAGGTTAAACTAAAACATTTCAACAGATCAAAACATTCCAAACGAATCAAATCAAACATTTTGACAGAACAGGTGTGTGAGTTCAAGGAATCAAACGAAACATTTTGATGAATCAAATTGGTGATTTCAATGAATCAAACGAAACATTTTGACGAAACAGGTGTGGGACTTCAACAAATCAAACGAAACAACCTTTGCAAAGACAATATTCAATGTTCTACAAATCAAGTGTTTGTTGAACAATGAATCAAGTGTACATTTGATCAATGAATCTAGTATTCTACGATGAACGAATCAAGTACATCTTGTAACAGAATCAGACGAATCAATAAATCATTTTCAAGGGAAAACCTGGGAAATATCAGAGATAACATATGCCAGAACAGACGAAACAAAAACCCTACATTTCAAGAAGTCCTAGCTAGACCGTTTGATTTGTAGGTCATATGTTTGAGGATATTTACAGATTCCCTAACTACTAAGTACCTAGATTGACAGACTAGTCTACTCGAGTTTGACCAAGGCCCCAATCATTTGGACTTAGATTTTATTAAATGTTTATTTATTCATTTACTTAAAAATTTATAACTGTTTATACAATTACTGTGGTTGATCATATTATGTGATGAACTTATGAAATCAATATGGATTTCAAATGATTGTAATTACAGGGACAACAAACTGAAAAACTTATGGGTTGTGTTAAGGGTAAAAATGCTTAATTATCATTAACAGCAATGTCATATGCATATTAGTATGTGGTGGGATGTTGGCTAGGGCTTGTCCCTTACATATGCCCTATATATAAGCATACCGATGTGGATATTACATGTGGTGTTAATGAGGTTAGGGTCTTTACCAAAGGAGGTTTTCAAATCATTTTCAATTACTAAAACGATATGAACTCACCAACCATGTGTTGACTTGATCTTTTTGCATGACTTATCAGGTGACGAACAGGTTAATTAAGAAGTCATTTTTTTGGACTAGGACTTCAGATAGAAGACTTAGTATTTTGGACCTGCATACTTTTGAAGACATCATTACACAATTACTTTGTACATCTTGTGTAGTTACAAGTAGTCATTTTATGATGTTTATGATAGATTTACATAGTTAAATTATGAACGATTCGGATGTCATTTAACTTTGTAATTCTATTCTATTTAGTATTTCTCATTTATATCATGTGCAATGTAAACAATCTGATCACCTTCGATTGTCACTCACGATATCGCGCCCCGGGAACCTTCCGCCCGGCGGGGACTCCGATCCTACCCCGCCGTCTCGGGGTGTGACAGATTGGTATCAGAGCCATTGTTATAGAGAAATATAGGTCATTAGTTAAATGGTTTGGCCTAGATTATAACCTAGGGACCCTGCGTATAGAGACACAGGACTTAGGAACTTCCTTGCATAATGTATTCTATATTTGATCGTTGCACTAACCAATAACTTTATTGGTTATGATCAGAATGCCGTCGAGAAGACAGCCTCCCTTGTTACCTCTACCACCACAAGACTTGGCTCCACACTCCTCCACACCGTCACCAAATGATTCACCACCACCACCTCCACCACCTCCTCCTCCCCCTCCTCCACTGATTACTGAAGCATCTGGTTCAGGCACAACACCGACACTGGATCCTGCTACTATGGCTCTGGTGACGTTACTGAGTAGCCAAATGACAAATCAAATGAAAGAAGCAATACCGGAGATGTTCCTTCGTCTTCGTAATGAAATCCTTAACATTGGCAACACATCAGGAGAAGCCAGTGGAAATACTGGAGATTCATCTCATTACTCCTACAAGTCTTTTGTAGGATGTAATCCACCTAGTTTTAGTGGGTCTGAAGGTGCCGTTGGATTAATCCAATGGATTGAGAAGATTGAAGCAACCTTGGATCTTTGTAGCTGCCCCGAACACCACAAGGTCCGTTACTCAGCTGGAACATTCAACAAACGGGCTCTGACCTGGTGGAACGGTCAGATCAACGCCCGAGGAAGAGAGGAAGCTATGGCAGTGCCATGGGAAGACTTCAAGGAACTGCTGCGAACATAATTCTGCCCCAAGTATGAGCTGCAGAAGTTGGAAGTTGAATTATCCAACCATGTGATGAAGGGGGCTGATCACATGGGGTACACAACTCATTACCATGAGTTGGTGGCCTTGGTACCTGATATGGTACCAACTCTGGAGAAAAGAATAGACAGATACGTGGGTGGACTCCCCGCCTGCATTCAGGGCATGGTTGTTTCAGCCAACCCTACTACTGTTGAATCTGCAGTGAGATTGTCCGGGAAACTCACTGATCTCATGGTAGCCTCTGGAGTCCTAAAGAAGGAGCCTGAACCTAGTAAGAACAAAGCTGAGTCTTCAAAGAAACCCCACCACCATCAGAAGAAGAAACAGAAGACTATCAAGAACTACACGGTGGCCACACCTCTTCAACAAGTAGCAGGAGCACCACAGAACCCCAACCGCAAACCTTACACTAGCACGTTTCCTCTGTGTGTCAAGTGTCAGTATCATCACCCTGCTGATACTCCCTGCAAGCAATGCACGGGATGTGGAAGAAAGGGCCCTCTGGGTCCAGTACTGCTAGATGACACTCAATCAAGCAGTCAACAATGCTGCTATGGCACTCCCTCCACCAGCTAATCAGAATAACGGTGGTTGCTATAACTTTGGCGAACAAGGCCACTTTGCGAAGAACTGCCCAAAGAAGGCACAACCAGCAGTTCAAGCTCCTCGTGGACGAGCCTTCGCCATCGGAGCACCAGCTGCACGCCAGGACCCAAATGTGGTCACTGGTACGTTTCTCTTACATGAATTTTATGCATCTGCTCTATTTGACACTGGTGCGGATCAGAGTTTTATCTCTGCCGATTTTGCATGCCAATTAGATTCTATAGAATAACAGTTAGACTCCCCTTACGTTATAGAAGTAGCTAACGGGAAACAGATCACAGTTAGTACAGTTTATAGGAACTGCCCATTGACACTTAATGGTCATACATTTACCATCGATTTGATACCGATGGAGTTGGGCAGTTTTGATATCATTGTTGGAATGGATTGGCTTTCCTCTAATCGAGTGGAAGTCATTTGATCTGAAAAGCTACTTCGAATTCCCTTGCCGAGTGATCGCGTGTTGGAAGTTAAAGGGATCAAGCGAAACGAAATGTCAAAATCATTTCATGTATAAAAGCGCGTAAGTGTTTACCGAAGCGGTGCGTTGCATTCTTGGCTCATGTGGTAGAAAAGGAGAAGGACAAGAAAAGGATTCAAGAATTACCTGTGGTGAAAGAATATCCTGAAGTGTTTCCTGACGACCTACCAGGTTTGCCACCTGTGCAACCGGTAGAGTTTCGTATTGACTTAATTCCTAGAGCAACCCAGTTGCTAAATCTCCTTACAGGTTAGCACCTTCAGAGATGCAGGAATTGTCTAATCAGTTACAGGAGCTACTTGACAAGGGTTTTATCAGACCGAGCTACTCACCTTGGGGAGCTCCGGTCTTGTTCGTGAAGAAGAAAGACGGATCGTTCAGAATGTGCATAGACTACAGGGAGCTGAACAAACTCACCATCAAGAATCGGTATCCATTGCCAAGGATTGATGATTTGTTTGACCAACTGCAAGGAGCTCAATATTTCTCGAAGATTGACTTGCGGTCTGGATATCATCAGCTGAGAGTTCAAGATGAAGACATACCGAAAACGGCCTTCCGAACAAGATACGGGCATTACGAATTCATGGTGATGCCTTTCGGATTAACAAATGCACCAGCGGTTTTCATAGATCTCATGAACCGAGTGTGCAAGCAGTATTTGGATCAGTTTGTTATCGTCTTTATTGATGACATCCTGATTTATTCTAAGAGCAAAGCAGATCATGAACAACACCTTAGAAAGATCTTGGAGCTGTTGAAGAACGGACAACTCTATGCTAAATTCTCTAAATGTGAATTTTGGCTTAGAGAAGTTCAATTTTTGGGACATGTGGTCAACAGTGAGGGAATTCACGTGGATCCTGCCAAGATCGAGGCGATAAAGAGTTGGGACACTCCGAAGACACCGACGGAGATACGGTCTTTTCTGGGATTGGCAGGTTATTACAGAAGGTTTATTTCAAACTTTTCTAAAATAGCTTTGCCTCTCACTAAACTAACCCAGAAAAGTGACCGTTTGTCTGGGAGCAGAAACAAGAAGATGCTTTTCAGACATTGAAACAGAAACTATGTGATGCTCCAATTCTATCTCTCCCAGAAGGCTGTGATGACTTTGTTGTATACTGTGATGCCTCCCATCAGGGACTATGTTGTGTACTAATGCAACGTGACAAAGTTATTGCTTATGCTTCAAGACAGTTAAAAGTTCATGAGAAGAACTACACTACTCATGATCTTGAACTGGGAGCAGTAATCTTCGCCTTGAAGATTTGGAGACATTACTTATATGGCACCAAGTGTACCATATTCACTGATCACAAAAGTCTGCAGCACATCTTTGATCAGAAGGAGCTCAACATGCGACAACGCCGTTGGGTTGAACTTATGAATGATTACGATTGTGTGATCAAGTACCATCCGGGAAAGGCGAACGTTGTAGCGGATGCCTTAAGCCGGAAGGAACGGGTCAAACCCTTGCGCGTCAGAGCAATGGGAATGACTGTGCAGACGAGTTTACAAGACAAGATCATTCGGGCACAACAGGAATTAGTCAATCGAGGAAACTTGAAGAAAGAACTTGACTGTGGAGCAGAGAAACAGTTCGACACGAAGGCCGATGGAATGATCTATTACCGGGAACGTATATGGATCCCGGTGGTAGACGAATTAAGAAAACTGATCTTGGATGAAGCACACAAAAGTAAATACCCCGTTCACCCAGGCGCTGATAAAATGTACAAAGACTTGCGTGGATTTTATTGGTGGCCGGGAATGAAGAAAGAGGTAGCCGAGTATGTCGGTCGATGTCTAACGTGTGCGAAGGTAAAGGCGGAACACCAGAGACCGTCTGGTCTACCGGAACAGCCTGAGATTCCGCTCTGGAAGTGGGAACAAATAGCTATGGACTTCATTACCAAGCTACCCCGCACTTCCAGTGGTCACGATACAATTTGGGTGATCACTGATCGTTTAACCAAATCTGCTCACTTCTTGCCTATGCGTGGGACCTTCACGATGGATAAACTGGCAAGATTATACATCAATGAGATAGTGGTGCGCCATGGTGTGCCATTGTCTATTATTTCTGATCGAGATAGCAGATTCACATCAAGGTTCTGGCAATCACTACAGAAATCTCTAGGGACAAAGTTAAATCTGAGTACAACTTACCACCCACAAACAGATGGTCAAAGCGAACGTACTATTCAAACCCTAGAGGACATGTTGAGAACATGTGTGTTGGACTTTGGTGGGAATTGGGATTCCCATTTGCCACTGATCGAGTTCTCCTACAATAATAGTTATCACAGCAGCATCGGATGTGCACCATTCGAGGCTCTCTATGGCCGGAGATGTCGGTCACCGATCTGCTGGACTGAAATTGGAGACAATCGAATAACTGGGCCAGAACTTATTCAAGAAACCACTGACAAGATAGCTCAGATTCAAAGAAGACTGCAAGCAACAAGGGGTAGACAAAAGAGCTACGCCGACAAACGTCGCAAGCCGTTGGAATTCCAAGTGGGAGATCGAGTCATGTTGAAGGTATCCCCATGGAAAGGCATTGTATGCTTTGGAAAGAAAGGAAAACTAGCACCACGATACGCGAGACCGTTCGAGATCATCGAGCGTATTGGTCCTGTAGCTTATCGACTGAGATTACCGGCTGAACTCAGTGGTGTTCATGACGTGTTTCACGTCTCAAACTTAAAGAAATGCCTTGCTGACGAGTCTCTCGTCATCACAATCGAAGAAATTCAAGTCGATGAACAGTTACATTTCATTCAAGAACCTTTGGAGATTATGGATCGCAAGGTCAAACAACTGAGGCGAAGCCGTATTCCTATTGTAAAGGTTCGATGGAATTTGAGACGCGGACCCGAGTTTACTTGGGAACGTGAAGATCACATGAAGTCAAAGTATCCCCAACTGTTTGAAGAGGAAGCTGTACCCGATAACAACTCTTAAATTTCGGGATGAAATTTCTCTAACAAGGGGAGACTGTAACATCAGTGCCGGAACCGTCACCGGAACAGTGATCTCTACAGTACGTGAACAGTAAAACATGTACGAATCTTATACATTTCAGTAAGTTTCCTATTCATATCATTTATCATTATCATAGTGTGTTATCATAGAACAAAATTCAGAAACTGTTAACAGAAACACAGTTCAGAACGATGGTTCTTGAGTCAGATAATTATTTGACAATAGAGAACCACCATGTGATTATTTGTTTAGGATTTATTATGTATAAACGTATGTGAGATTTTAAAGAACAAAACATACGAATATCGTTACGTGAATGCTAAATTGACGGGTTATTCATATAGGTGACGATCTGTACGAATATATCTGTAAGTTTAACGTTCTGAATGATATTCTATAATTAGAAAACAAGATTGAAAGGTATAGTTATCGCCGTGTTCGTACGAGTGACGATTCGAACGAATACGCGCGACGATTGTACATTTCGATTTAAACAGTGATTTAATATTTTAAATTATATAATTAGAAGATATTAGTTAATTTATTAGGAATCACAACCTAGAATAATTAAATGAATTCTATTTTATAAATCTTGTCGCTTCGTCGCGAAAACTACGCGAACCTGCATTTTACGTGAAACCGAACGAGATCAAACGACCGGGGGTTTGTGGGTAATTAATGTGGTCATAAATGACCACACCAACCCATTCCACCCCTTCTCTTTCTTTCATTTACGTTCTAACTCTCTCTCTCTCTCTAAAGGATAGTTTTCCACCTTCTCTCTAAGAATTAGAGCTCATTTCTTTGTGGATTCAAGCCATCTAAGTGTCAAAACGTTCATTTTGTTGAGAGGATCACGGGAGTACAACTTATTTGAGTTTTCATCCACGAAATTAGAGGTAAATAACCATTTTAAATTCGGTTTTAGAGTATGTTACGACCCTTAGGGTTTTGTTGATGTTGTAAGCATTTTACACACTAGTAAACACTTAGATAACTCTAGTAATCAACTAGAAAGAGGGTAGGAATTGTGTTGTTACAGATTTGGACCAGGAAAGGAAAGAAGTTGCAGGTTCGTGGGGGCTAAAGGGGCTGATTGATGATACAGGTTCGCTAGCCGAACCCTACACGAACCGCATAATGCAGCCGAACATGCATGGCCTCTGCAACGAACCCTGCAACCCTAGCCTGCAACGAACCTGGAGGTCTGGGTCACGAACCCTGAGGCCTTCTGCAGCCGAACCCTAAACCACTGACAACGAACCTGTAATTGTTCTGAGCCACGAACCCTTTTAAGTCCTACCAGCACCGAACCTTCCTTGTAGAAACGAACTATCCACGAACCATCTATGCGAACCCTACAAATTCCTTGGACCGAACCTCACTCAAGATAGCAACGAACCATGGTCTCCTTGGCCGAACCCTAAGGGTTCGTTGGTGAGGTGAGGTTAGCCGAACCTGGGGACCAACCCTAAAAGGTTCGCTGCCCTGGACTACACTTCGAGCCTAGGAGTTGGTTAATGGGTTAATATGGGTCTAAGAATCAATGAAAATAATGTTATAACTTAGGGAATGATTAGTGGATCATTAAAAATTAACATTTCATGAGGAGTTGATCTAAATGGTGCACGCATGTGTGGAAATAATATGATTGAGTATGCATGAATCAAAAAGAAAACCCTAGTTGTGTGTGTGCATGGATACGTAGGCGCATGGGATTAATACGAGTGTAGTCACAAGTAAAGGGAAACAATGACAGCACAAATGGGGGGATAGAAGTCTAAAACTAATATCATTAATACACATTAA